>JAODAL010002848.1:0-186008 GCA_025379985.1 Phyllomedusa bahiana
GCATTGGTTCAAAAAGTTTGTTCTCTGATGTTTCTCGCCTGACTCCCAAAATGTACTGGGGGTGAAAGGAAAAAAAACAATCATTGAAAAAAACCTAATTCCGATACCGCTCAGCTGTCCCTCTCCATAAATGACACGTGCGCTCCACAGTTTCCAATCGCTGTCTTTTTAAAGGTCCCATCTGTCTCAGGAAAGAGATAGGCATTATGGGTGTATGTGATGCAAGGTTGGATTCATACCTAATCAGTTGAGAATGGTATTGATTGGTTAAGAAAACGTACAAAAACATTAACCAGACCCTAATACCACTGCCACCAGCTTGTATATCCTCCAGCATTGGTGCAGCATGTTTGTTCTCTGATGTTTCTCCTGACAACCAAATGATCTGTTGGATGAAGGAAAAAAAACAACTTATTAGAAAAGGCAACCTAATTCCAATACCGCTGTCACCTCTCACATCAATTGACACGTGGTGCTCTACAGTTTCCACATCGCTGTCTTACTGAAAGGTCCCATCGGACTCAGGGAAGACGGTAGACATGTATGGGTGTATGTGATATGTATGGTTGGATTCATACCTAAATCGGTTGAGAATGGATGATTGGTTAAGAAAACGATACAAAAACATTAACCAGATCCTAACGCCGCTGCCACCAGCTTCTATTCCTCCAGCAATGGTTGCAGAATGTTTGTTCTCTGATGTTTCTCACTTGACATGCCAAAATGAATCTGTTGGATGAAGGAAAAAAAACAACTCATTAGAAAAGTCAACCTAATTCCTCTCACATCAATGACGCGTGGTACTCCACAGTTTCCACCTTGCTTATTCGCAGTGGCGCCATTTCTCCTCTCATGGTGCAGCACGAGAACAGTTCACAAACTGCACTTTCAGAAATACCTCTAACCCAGACCCGAAGATTGTGGGACTTCTCTTCTGCACAAAATCTCCTATAGCTTAGCCCCCAGTTCCAGCAGAGATTATACTGTATAATGTAATATTATAATGTCATTTATCCGCCACCAGTGGAGGTAATTAACCTACCAGCAGGTTGTGTTCTGTGGGTGGATACTGATGTTTCCAGAGTAAACCCATGTGAGCCCCGAGGTGACTATGCTTCACTACATGCCCATATATTACTGCCGTCTCCATCCCCCCAGGCCTTATATACATTTGGCGTAGTCTAATTGCAATCTGTTGATTAGAAATTCAGAAACACTAGTCATGCATGGTTTTTTTCACGTGGGCCCAAGGAGAATACAGGTGTATTTTTTTTCATTTTTTTACATAGATTTCAGGATAAAAAAAGTAAAAGGATCCGGAACCAGAAACTGGGCTTTAATGATGAGGGTTGTATTTTTTCAGCTGCAAAGGGGGTTTGAATTCACAGATGGGGGAAATTCCTGCTTCCCAAATTAAGTTTATTAACGGGAATTCACCCCTTGCTATTCACTCACGGTGCAAGCATGGCTGCCCCCCAATTACAGGCTGCTGTCAAAAACTAAAAATTTTACTTTAGGGGCTCTGTTTTTAAAAAAATTGGCACAAGGGGTAACTTTTGAAAAAGGGCAAATAAGTAATAAAAACAAAGCCATGGCAATACGGGCAGTCCTCGCCCTTCCCTTTTTTTCCAAACTTACACCCGCCCCCCTTTTTAAAAAACGGAATTTTTGGGGGCATGCGGCACGGGTAGTTCCAGGGTCCACACAGATAGTAGTTTTGGGGAACGACAAGCTCCAGCATGCCACAGCACACATGAGATGAAGTTTTCCCTTAAAAAGGGGGTTTTGGGCCCATGAATTTTTTAAGTGGGATCCCCCCAAAAGGGGAATTTAATCATTTTTCAAAAATATATGTGTTACAAAAAGTGAACCCTTTGAGAGCTACGCCTTCCCACATGCCCTTACTTAAAAGTTTCCCTTGACATCCCCGCTCCAGCTGACGGGAGCTGACCTGGCCGCGTTGCGTTGTCACACTTTTTAATCTGATAAACAGGGAACATGAATAGCTTCCAATGGACTTGGAAAAAAGTGCAGTGCATGAGGCTTTAGGCTGTATAAAACAATCCCGGTTTTTGAAATTTTTTAATTTTTTGAGTGAACATTGCAGACATTTCCCCTTATTTCTCCCCTCTGGGGCTCCTCGCGGGTTTCAGCCCCCCTCCCTCTTTTCCCCTCAAAAGCCTTCATGATTTTTATTTTTTCTCCTGACCCAGAAAAGGGGGAAACGGGGGAACAGACAAGAAAAAACAAAAGTGAAAACCCCCCCTGCACTATCCAGAACAAAAAAGAAACCTTTTGGGGCTGAAGTTATTTTTTAATAAAAATCCCTTGTTCGGACTTACAAAAAAAACCAAAAAAAAACCCAAACCTACAGTCCCCTATCCTTTTCGAACCCGGGGGATTTTGGCCGAAACATAGTCAAGTTCACATAATGCCCAACGTCCTGTTTTTGGCTGGGCAATATAAAAAGTTTTCATAGCTTTTGGTTTGGGGGCCAAGGGAACGGAATTTCTCGCATTTGGGTAAAACTTTTTTGCGGGCTACAGTAGGGGAAAATGTATTTTTAGTGCCCCAATGGATCCCATTGCAAAAAATTTGTTTGTGGAAACTGCAGAGCACCCCCCTCCAGCTGTTGGAAAACTACAACCCCATCCTGCTTTAATATAAATCTATCAGTGGGAAATTGATGGGAGTTTGTCTTTTTTCCAACTGCTGGAGGGCTGCAGTTTGAGGATGCCTGATCTAAGAGGTAAACGACAGTAAAAAAGGAGCATGTATAGGGCCCTGGAGCAAATGGAGGGCACTGCCCCTCTGCTAACCTAGTTACATTGGGCAGAAAAGGCATCAATTTTCATGGCAGTATCAAAATTGGACCTACATTGACTGGCAAAGGATTGCCTTGTCCAATTTGTCACATGTTCTGCTTCTTTAAACGGATAGACATTTGCATGTCAGGCGAGAATCATCAGAGAACAAGCACCCTGCAACCATTGCTGGAAGAACACAAGCTAGCGGCAGCAGTGTTATTGTCTGGGGATTTTGGTGGCCTTCTCTGTGCCACTTATGGCACATTTGGAAGGTGCACTCAGTCAATTTGGTTTTGAATCTTCCTTTGAAGATCATGTACACCCACAAATGCTGATTGTCTTCTCTGGGATAGATGCAAGACAATGCAACATGGCTCGAAATGTCTGACATTGATTGAAAGACTTTCTAGTACTGCCCTGGCCCAGAATTTCCCAGACATGAACCCAATTGAGCATCTGTGGGAGCCCCTGGATGGTGGTGTTGGTTCTATGGCCCCTCCAGCAGCTGTGGCAGCCCCTGGATGGTGGTATTGGCTCTATGGCCCCCCAGCAGCTGTGGGAGCCCCTGGATGGTGGTGTTGGCTCTTGGTCCCCCCAGCAGCTGTGGGGCCCCTGGATGGGGTGTTGGGTGCTATTTTTTCCTCCAGCAGCCTGTGGGGCCCCTGGATGGTGGTGTTGGCTCTATGGACCCTCCAGCAGCTGTGGAGCCCCTGGATGGTGGTGTTGGCTCTATGGCTCCTCCAGCAGCTGCGGGAGCCCCTGGATGGTGGTATTGGTGCTATGTTTCCTCCAGCAGCTGTGGGGCCCCTGGATGGTGGTGTTGGCTCTATGTACCCTCCAGCAGCTGTGGAGCACCTGGATGGTGATGTTGGATATATGGACCCTCCAGCAGCTGTGGGAGCCTCTGGATGGTGGTGTTGGCTCTATGGATCCTCCAGCAGCTGTGGGAGCTCTTGGATGGTGTTGTTGGCTCTATGGATCCTCCAGCAGCTGTGGGGCCCTGGTTGGTGGTGTTGGCTCTATGGCTCCTCCAGCAGCTGTGGTTGCCCCTGGATGGTGGTGTTGGCCTATGGCTCCTCAGCAGCTTGGGAGCCCCTGGATGGTGGTGTTGGCTCTATGGACTCTCCAGCAGCTGTGGGGCCCCTGGATGGTGGTGTTGGCTCCATGCACCCTCCAGCAGCTGTGGAGCCCCTGGATGGTGGTGTTGGCTCTATGGACCCTACAGCATGTGGGGCCCCTGGATGGTATTAGTTTGGCTCAAATGGCTCCTAAGCAGCTGTGGGGCCCCTGGATGGTGGCTATATGGACCCCCCAGCAGCTGTGGGGCCCTGGAAATGGTGGTGTTGGCTCTATGGACCCTCCAGCAGCTGTGGGAGCCCTGGATGGTGGTTGTTGGCTCTATGGACCCTACAGCAGCTGTGGGACCCCTGGATGGTGGTGTTGGCTCTATGGACCCCCCAAAGCAGCTGTGGGAGCCCCTGAATGGTGGGGGTTGGGCTCTATGGTCCTCCAGCAGCCGTGGGAGCCCCTGGATGGTAGTGTTGGCTCTATGGACCCTCCATCAGCTGTGGGAGCCCCTGGATGGTGTCATTGGCACTATGGACCCTACAGCAGCTGTGGACCCCCTGGATGGTGGTTTTTGGCTCTGACCCTCCAGCAGCTGGGAGCCCTGGATGGTGGTGTTGGCTCTATGGACCCTCCAGCAGCTGTGGGAGCCCCTGGATGGTGGTGTTGGCTCTATGGACCTCCGGGCACTGTGGAGTCCTGGATGGTGTTGTTCGCTCTATGGACCCTCCAGCAGCTGTGGGAGCCCCTGGATGGTGGTGTTGGCTCTATGGACCCTCCAGCAGCTGTGGGGCCCCTGGATGGTGGTGTTGTCTCTATGGCTTCTCCAGCAGTTGTGGGGTCCCTGGATGGTGGTGTTGGCTCTATGGACCCCCCAGCAGTGTGGGAGCCCCGGGTTTGGTGGTGTTGGCTCTATGGACCCTCCAGCAGCTGTGGGAGTCCCTGGATGGTGGTGTTGGCTCTATGGATCCTCCCAGCAGCAGTGGGCATGCAGTCGGCTCCAGATACCTGATGGACAACCTACCAGGTCCCTTATTGAGTCACTCCCAGCCCATCCAGCTCTGGATATCATGGTCATATAAAATGTGACTCGACTCTGCAAATATACAGCATCCTTGTGGTCAGTTTCTTAATCCACTCTGACATGCCATAGCTGGTAAACTGTGATATCAGAGATCAAATGCGGTCAGCACATACATGTGCAGTAACATATTCCGGTTCTGATGACTTGTTGCTGTAAATTCACCATTTGTATTGTGCAACGTTCCCAGTAATATTATGTAATGCAGTATATGTTGCCTCCTACACCGCCCGGACGCTATGTTGCATGTTTATTTCAGTCGGATAACGGGCCAGGTCCAGCATGTTTTCTATTCCGTGCGTCTGATATGTATTGGTTACACAGCAGTTACTGTGATAAGGAAATAAACAACAGCTCTTGATTCTATTATCTGAGACTGAGCAACTCACCTTGTGAAGAGGCCTGCAGCGCGGACTTTATCATGGACTTTGTATTCTAGATTAATGCCTTAAACAGGAGGCTGTGAATTATCCCGTGCTCACTATGAGTCAGCCCAGGAGGTAAGGATACCGGAGGTAAGTGTATTGTATGGACTGTTGTTACGATACACGGTAAAGTAGGATCTCTTTTTTCTCCGTATAAAATCTGAAAAAGCTTAATTCCCGTCTCACTCGTCTCGGAGTCGTTTGAATGCCTTAAGCTTTTATGTATCCACTGTGTGCTGGGCAATGAGATATGGAAAGGAAACAGCATTCCCACTAAGACTTAAAGCTTCATTTGTCTTCTGTTAAAGGAGAATGCAGGATTAAAGGTAATAGTAAGAAGACCAAATTAAGAATGAACATGTCCGTTGGGGTTTATTGTCTCGTAATAAAGGTTTTTAGAAAGGATTGTGAGGAACAGAAGTGGAGGCTTCCAGCTGTGTGAATCTAAAGTGTCGGTAAGGAGATGGTCAGTGGTACTGTGGCTGTGATGCACAAGCTCCTCCGGAGTTTCTGCTTTAAAGTGATTGGAGTCATGGATAACTGCTTCTTGCCTCTAGGTCTGATGACTGAAGCTTGGGTCTTGATAAAAAAATTTAAATGGTTTAGAGACCCAATTTTTTTAATCTAATTCCAAGGGTGCTACTAGTATGTGCCTTGCCTCTTGGATACTCTCCTCTTCCCCAAGAAGAAGAGGCGGAGTCCCAAGAGGGCATGTCCCACGCGGGACTCGCCTTTTGGAACACAACCTCTTCCCCGCGTGGGGTCTCACCTCTTGGGACACACATCTTCCCGCATGGACCGCCTCTTGGGACAAACCTCTCCCACATGGGACTCTTCTCTTGGACACTCCTGCTTCACTACATGGGACTCGACTCTTGGGACACACCTCTTTCCCTGCATGGGATCGGCTCTTTGGGACACACCTCTTCCCCGCGCGGGACTCGATTATTGGGACATCAACATTCCCTGCATGGAACTCGCATTTGGGGCACACCTCTTCCCCGCGTGGGACTCAACCTCTTGGGACACACCTATTCCCCGCATGGGACTCGCCTCTTGGACACACCCTCTTCCCCACTTGGGGACTCACCTCTTGGGACACACCTTTCCCTCATGGGACTCGAACCCTCTTGGGGACACCACCTCTTCCCTGCAAGGTAATCGCTCTTGGGACACACCTCTTCCCTGCTTGGGGCTCGCCTATTGGGACACACCTCTTTCCGCTCGGGACTCACCTCTTGGGACACACCTCTTCCCTGCATGGGACTCGGCTCTTGGGACACACCTCTTCCCCGTGCGGAACTCGCTTCTTGGGACACACCTCTTCCCCGTGCGGGACTCGCTTCTTGGGACACACCTCTTCCCTGGCGGGACTCGCTTCTTGGGACACACCTACTTCCCTGCATGGGGACTCGCCTCTTGGACACTCCTCTTCCCTGCATGGGACTCGCTCTTGGGAGCACACTCTTCCTGCATGGACTGCCTTTCCCTGCATGGGACTCGCCTCTTGGGACACACCTCTTCCCTGCATGGGACTTGCCTCTTGGGACAACTCTTCACGCATGGGACTCGCCTCTTGGGACACACCTCTTCCCGCATGGGACTCGCCTCTTGGGACACACCTCTTTCCCGCATGGGACTCGCCTCTTGGGACACACCTCTTTCCCATGCAGGACTCGACTCTTGGGTCTCGCCACCTCTCCACACGGGACTCGCCTCTTCCCCAGGGACTCTGAAACTGTCTGGTGATCAAATAAGGTGGTGAAAACTTTGTGAGGGGGAATTGGAAACAGTATCGAAAAGTATACAGACACCTGGTTCTTTGGTCCATTTTACTTGTATCTGTTGTATCATAGCCTCTTTTCTGCGAGGATCATTGCAGTTGGCGGCCATGATGTTTCTGTGCACAGCACACAATGATATATGCATTAGTTGTATTGCTTGTAGTTGATTAGCTTTCTCATCATTAACAGTGACCTACTGATGTCACTGGTCCTTGGTGAATTGATTGGTAGCGCCATCATCAAGGTCGTTCCTGTGATGCCACTGGTTGCTAGTGAACTAAGTGGTGTCCTCATTTAGGCTGGTCCAGTGATGTCACTGGTTCCTAGTGGTCTCATAGATTGCTGCTAATCCCAGTCTGGTTATGTCACTGATCTCTAGTTAGTGAATTAGCTTTATTCTTAAGGGACCATCTGCAATATTAGTTTCATAGCAACAGATATGCTATACACATCAAATATTGGGGCTATGCTTGGCTCTGCTCAGAATATCCTAACAAGTGGACACAGAGAGCCATATGTGTGTGATCCCCTCTCTATTTACTGTAGCACAAATGAGGATCTGGGTAAGGGAACCCTATTCTTGAGGGAGGTATCTTGAATGTCTAAGATGGGAATGCCTCTTTAATACCAATTGAAGGAGTTATCCAGCCTTACAAAATCGATGGCCTATTCTGAACAGGGTCCCCACCTTAGAATTGTCTAATAGGGTGTAAGCAAATGTGTTTTCTAGACCAGACAACTCTTGGTCTTTGGTGCAGAACCTCCGCAGCCAGGCTCCGTTATTGCAGTGCCAGGTATATAGCCTTCTTTTTTATTTGCTTGCTATAGGTTTTATTCCAGCATTATGTTTAATCGTCAACACTAAAATCTTCATTACGTTTCATGAGTCTGACCTTGACGCGTGCCGGAGATGGCTTCCACCATTCTCATTAATGAACTTCTGGTCCGTGCTGTTGGGGCCATTGGGTAAGTACAGAATGGTTGCGATGGGAATCAAATAGAGAAAAGCAACAGATGTGGAAGCCGAAATCCAAAAGCTGTGTGTGCCCCTTCATCGTGACTTTTTCTGTAGGCTGTTTTAGACGCCCGGATCTTATTAACTTTGCACACTTAATTAGCTTTCACCAAAGTTTCTGGAGATCTTTCTCCATGGATTGCGTGCACGGTTCCACGTGATTGCCAGCGGATTCAGACTTTGTAAAGAGCAGCTCGGACAAATATTCTATTCCGTGGTCATAGGACGTCTCCGATGATGTAAAGCACAATACAATAAAGCAGCTTAAAATGCTTGTTGGCAGGTGACTGCGTGCCGTTCCTGGAAAAAGAGGCGAGCCTTGGTGTCTGGTGCAATCAGACGTCCTAGCTGGATGTGTGCATGACTTAAACGGAGGACCTGCAGGATACGTGGCATTCCAGCATTCACTGCTTATTAGCGAGATGGAAAATTTCAAGCTCAGGTACCCGATGCCAGCTGTCACAAAAATATGATCCAAATGCACAAGCCCGCCGTGGTTTGTCTCTTTGGTGCAGCATAACGGGAAAGCAGAGCCTGGGGCACAACGTCCGTCCTGGTCACACGCAGACCATCAATCAGCTTCTAGAGAGTGTTCTTATTGTGGATGTACATATATTTATAGCCGGCATCTTCCTGCTGTGCACAAGTCATGTTATGCCAGCTTTAATGGGCAATTTACTCACTGAACTCTGTAGATTATGTAACTTTATTGCCTTGTAGATGCCCTCTGGCTACTTCTACTTGATACATTGCCTGTCATTCTTGCTTTGTTCTGTATGTTTTAGCCACGTAGTTATCTAATCAGAGAGTTGCCCGTTTTTGATTGCCCTAAGGGATAGCATGTTGGCTTTTGTTCCATGATAGAAGTGGTGAAGGATACCATTCATATGGAAAAAGCCTGGGGTGCGGGTTGTGTATGTGCGCGTCTTTTACCTTGTGTAAGTATATTATTTCTTAAAGGGGTGGAGGGTTTCGGCTATGTTCTTCAAAAAACAGCGCCACACTTGTCCACAGCTACTCACTTAAGTAGAGCTGAACTGCGGCACCACCACCTGTTGGGAAAAATGGAGCAGTTTTTTTTATTTAAAAAAAATGTCAACTTTTCCTAAATCTGTTTAACATTTAAACTAGTAATTTCTAGACCGCCCAGCTGCTTGACTCTCCCTTGAAAGGTGTATTCTCACGAATTACCTCTGGAATGTGCCACATATGTCTGGTAGATGGAAGATTAATGTAGATGAATGAGGTTTCTATGCCCTTCAAGATGCCATTGGGCCCAATTCTAGCTCGTAAAATAAAATTGTGAAATCAATTTGCCAATAAGGTTCCTCATACCAATCTTGATTGTACGAAGTCTTTAGGGTCCAGAATGTCCATAGTATGGAGTTAATAAATTCCCTCATATTTAGCTTTGCGTTATTGAAGGCGTTGTCCAGTTCAAATAAATAAAAAAGCAAAAATGTGTGTTCACCTCCCTCCACTCCCCCGTTCCAGTGCTGGGTTTCCCCGGTCTTCTGTTTACCTTCCATCCTCTTCTACATGGGAAGTCACCACCGCAGCCACTGTTTGGGTATGTTCACACGTCATAATCGCGCCGACTCCCGAGGGGCGGGGAGGCCGGCAGTCCGCTGGTCCCATAGACATTCATTATTCTCGGCGCGTATTCGCCGCTAGTCATTGACATGTCACTTATCTCCCCGCTCGGCATATTGTCTGACCGGGGAGAGGAGACGTAATCCACAGTTCTCATAGAGAACTATGGATTACCGTAATGACTGGGACATATCTCGTCCCGTATTGAGCATGGTACGCCGCAAAATACAGGGCGAAATACGTCTCAATTTAAGCCCTGTGAACATAGCCTTTGGCTGGTCACGTGCCTCTACTTACATCAGCGATCAGTTCTGAATGGTGATGGTGATGTATGCATGGGCACGTGACTGTTGCACCCTCAGCGGCTGCAGCAGTGACATCCCATTTTTGGAAGAGAATGGAAGGTAAACAGAAGACCGAGGAAACCCAGTGCTGGAATGGAGGAAGGGGATTATAAGGTTTTTTGATATTTTTTTTTTTATAAATTTGCACCAGTATCTGACTGTTTCATTTTAACTTGAACCGGATAATACCATTGATACCTACAGATGTAAGCTAATTTGACATTAATGTTAAAGATTTCCATGTTATCTGTTCTTACATCACAGCAAAAGATAGTGAGAAGCGTTAAAAAAGTTTTGGTAACTTTCTTTGCCATGATATCTTTGTGCATGTCTTAATGGGGTGTTCCCATCGTAGACTTTGGCATATCGGTATGATATGTTATCAGATCTGATAGATGCTGGTTTCATTTCTAAACCCACACTGAGAGCTTGTTGGGCTTGCGCACAACTCTCAATTCTGTTCTATGGGAGTTCTGAGTAGAGCCAAACACACCTCTCACCTGTACACAGAACTCCCATAAAAGAGATTTGGAAGTTATACACATCAGCATTCTAAACGGTTTCTAATCTAATCCGGACACTTGGACACTGTTTTCCCGAGAAGTGTGGATTCAGAGGTAGGACCCACACCTATCGGATTTCTTGGAATATCTTTACAATATGCCAAAAGCTATCGGACTTTGATGGCATATCCAATGGGTATGTTATCAAAGTCTATGGAACATCCCTTTAACATCGTATCCACACTGCATCATTTGAAGCTAAAATATCATTTACATAGAACAAAGACATTGTCAATATTGGAAGCATGGGGCCCACCATGGAGTTGAATGTTGGGGCCCACTGACATGACTGCACATGACTTTCACACTCTGCCTTTTGCTTCCTCTCTTTCTACCTAAAAAGTAACCCCAGGCTTGCCATCCCCATGGGCCCATTATGGGTTTTCCCTGGCCCCCGTGGGCCAGTCAGAGCCTGAACAGAGAGGGATTTCAAAAAGTGAAAATAGACACTGCCATACAGAAGACAGAGAAGACTCATGGCAAAGTCAAAATGGATCACCCATTATGGTGCCAAATTTTGCCCCACAGGACAGAAGGCTCTAGTGTTTGTCACCTTTATGACCCTCAGGCTAGTTTTTCACCACCTTGTTTCCTGACAAATCATTTTCTATGAAGAGGGAAGTCCTGATAGGTTCTATCCCCTATGGGAGCAACCAGAGCTGTGCCCTGTCTCTCCAAGAACCCACTGCGTACTTATACCTGTCTCTCCAAGAACCCACCTACTGTACCCTGTCTCTCCAAGAACCCACCTACTGTACCCTGTCTCTCCAAGAACCCACCTACTGTGCCCTCTCTCTCCAAGAAACCACCTACGTAACCGCTGACTCTCCAAGAACCACACCTGACTAGTGACGCGTACTCTTCCAAGAACCCACCGCTTACTTGGCCCTGTCTCTCCAAGAACCACCTACTGTGCCCTGTCTCTCCAAGAACCAACCTACTGGCCCTCTCTCTCTCTCTCAAGAACCCACCTTCTGTGCCCTGTCTCTCGCTCTCCAAGAACCAACTTACTGTGCCCTGTCTCTCTCCAAGAACCCACCCTACTTCGTCTCTACCCTGTCTCTCCAAGAACCAACCTACTGTTATTTCCCCTGTCTCTGTGCACCAAGATACCCACCTACAAGTGCGAGCCACCTATCTCTCTCCAAGAACCCACCTACTGTGCCCTGTCTCTCCAAGAACCCACCTACTGTGCCCTGTCTCTCCAAGAACCCACCTACTGTGCCCTGTCTCTCCAAGAACCCACCTACTGTGCCCTGTCTCTCCAAGAACCACTTACAGAGCCCTGTCTCTCCGAAAATCCCACCTACTGGCCCTGTCTCTCCAAGAAACCCACCTACGGTGGCCCTGTCTTCCTCCAAGAACCAACCTACTGTGCCCCTGTTCCTCTTCTCCAAGAACCCCCATCCTAACTTAAACCCTGTCATCTCCCAAAGAACCCACCTACTGAAATTTAAACCCTGTCTCTCCAAGAACCCACATACTGTGCCCTCTCTCTCTCTCCAAGAACCCACCTACTGTGCCCTGTCTCTCGCTCTCCAAGAACCCACCTACTGTGCCCTGTCTCTCCGAAGTCTCCAAGAACCCTACCTACGGCCCTTGTCTCTCCAAGAAACCCACTACTGTCTTCCCTGTCTCTCAAGAACGCCACCTGCTTCTCTTTCTATGGTAAGTACTTTCTTGAATACAGGATTTCCAAAGACAGATGTGCAGTCTAAGAGAGAGCTCTGAGATACTGTCACTGATTCTGGAGCACATGGCATGAGGAATAGTTATACGATGCCGTTTTCTCCACAATGCTTTGTATCTCAATAAAATGACATTGCTTTAGCTTTTACTATGGCTGTTCTGTTAATTTTACAGCTTTCAGCTGCTTGACAAATACACATGTTTTTAAGGATTTACATTTTAGTTCTTTCGATATTTGCAGCAATAGTCTCAAGATTGTTTTCTTTATCTGATTTTATAAAATAAGAGAAGTGATTTGTATTTGTCACCAATACCTTGAGATTTTTTATTTTTGCACAGTGAAAAGGCAAATTAATATTTTATGCAAAAAGCATATTAAATCAGGAGACTGCCATTATGGAGAGCTGTGTTAGGCCCGTTGGGATTATCTGTTGCGTTCTGGCATTCGATGTAATGTACGGACTTCCTTTTGTAGGCAGTTACAGTATTCTTCTCTTATTGTTCTTAAAGACACAGTAGATTTGATTGTATAAGACACTTCTGAGAAGCAAAATGTGGGCTCCCTAGAGCAGACATGTTGGGTGCATTACTGTAAGGGGTAAATATGAAATCCTCTGGTAACAATGACTTCACTATATGGAGTGCAGGAACTGAAGTTACCCCCAGACCTTGAAGCCTGAGGAAGCCAAAAAGATCCCACTGCCCTGACCAGTCCTATAATTATAGATTATTGACCATGTATGAGCGGATATAGGATACTTGGCCCGACACCAATGCAGTTAGTATTCCAGGGCCCGCAGTGATTCTTTAGAGGCCCTCCATGAGAACTAGATATGCCTGGACCCACCAGCAGACCTAGGATTCCTGGGTCCCACCAAGCGGGACTTGATTCCTGGGTCCCAAACAGCGGAATTGGATTTCCCTGGGCCCACAGCAGGCGGCTTTGATTTCCTTGGGTGTCCCCACCAGCGACTTAGATTCCTGGGGGGCCCACCAGGCAAGAATCTTGAATTCCTGGGCCCAACAGGCGGACTTGATTTCGTGGGGCCCAACAGCGTACTGGGTTTTCCTGGGGCCCAACAGCGGACTGGAGTTCCTGGGGCCCCAACACGGACGGGGATTTTCCTGGGCTCCAACAGCGGCACTACGGATTCCATGGGGCCCTACAGCAGCACTGTATTCCTGTCCTCGAACAGCGACTGGATTCCTGGGGCCCAACAGCGGACTGGATTCCTGGGGCACAACAGCGGACTGGATTCCTGGGGCCCAACAGCGGACTGGATTCCTGGGGCCCAACAGCGGACTGGATTCCTGGGGCCCAACAGCGGACTGGATTCCTGGGGCCCAACAGCGGACTGGATTCCTGGGGCCCAACAGCGAAGTTATTCCTGGGTCCTCACCACAAGTTATGAATTCCTGGCCCACCAGCGAAACTTTGATTCTTGGGGCCCACCAGCGGAACTTGATTCTTGGGGCTACACCAGGGAGTTGAGTGCTCTTGGTCTCACCATGGAGTTGAGCCTTGGGCCCACCAAGCGAATGGATCCTGGGGCCCACCAGTGCGGACTTGATTTCAGGTGGCCCACCAGTATGTTTTTGTTCGGACCTTGAATCCTGTCCCAACCAGGGGAGTTTTCATTGGGGCCCACCAGGGGAGTTTTGATGTCTTGGGGGCCCACCAGTGGATTGTATTCATGGCGCCCTTACCAGTGGACTTTGATTCTGGGGCCCACACTACAACTACTATACGTGACTGTACATATCTATTGTTTTCTACCTCTTTTCTTCTGCCATTCTCCCTGAAAAGCAGCCTTAGACTTTCCATGACAAGGGGCCATTGCCGCTTTGTAGGCCTTGTAATCGATTTTAACACTGGGACAAGAGTTTTGAGATATACCTCTGTTTGGAAACCATTTAAAATCTTTGAGAAATCTAGGATCCACTTTGAGGTTATTAGAGTCCTTCTGTATACATGTCCCAACAAATTTGTTAAATTAACTCAACTCAACAATCATAGTATGATTCTACTGAAATAGTTTGCTGTAGCTCCATGAATATCCCAGTATTTTCAGTGACCACTGACAAGTGAGTCTACTAAGTGTAAAGACACCAATACAGGAAATTTTTTAAAAATTTAGGGGGGTTTTGTGAAACATGGTGCCTTTTCCAAAAAAGTGTGCCCCTGCCAAGGTTTGTCTTAGCTTAGTATATTATTCAGTGGACTACCTAATAAAGATAAACCCATGGCCAGGGGGGCCTCTTTTAGGAAAAAAAAGCTGCTGTATTTCTAGTTCTGTACAACCTCTTTAAAGGCTTCCTGTATTATAGAGAAAAGTTAGAAAGGCAAAAGGGAAGCAATGTCCAAGTTCAGCCAAGGGTGGAGAGAAGATGGGGATGGAAGGGAAGGGGATAAGGACTTTTTAGATCTTTGTTTTGCTATGTTTTCAATGAGTTAATATTATTTTGTTATAAGTTGTTCTTGCTGAGGCCAGCGCCTGAGGCGGCTATCCCACAGAGTCCCAGTTCTTAGGTTTTAAAAAAGGCTTGTCACCCAAAGGGGGAGTCCCCCTATTGAAGGGGTTTTACATGAAACCGCTTTTTAACATATTTTTTGAAAGGGAAAAATTAGACAAAAAAATTAATCATGCGCCTCTTAAGTTCTTTCAAATTAATTAAATTATTTTAACCCTTTACTAAATCCTTGTGCCCCCTTTCAGTTTAGTTGTTTTCTTACCTTTTCAATCCCAAATACAATTTTCGTAACTGGTTCCCGAACGGGGGCTGGGTGTTTCAGATGAGACCGCACCAATGCTTTGTAGATTTGTGGCCCCAGGCTTTTTTTCCCAAAAAACCCGTCAGAGCTCAGCTTCCAGAGTTTTTTAAAAAAACAGCTAAAGTTGATTGGTTGCTATGGGCAATAGGACAGCCTTTACCATTGGGGGTCCCCCCGGAAGGACAAAAATGGGGTTTTGGCCCGGGATTTGTCCGGTTTTTGCGCCCTTTCCCCCCCGGCCGCGGGGGGGGCTTTTATCAATGGCGGAGAAAGCCCCCCCCCCCTCCCATTGAGAAGACATCTTGTCCAAAACCGGGGCGAAATGTGCTTGTAGAATTTTTGCGGCCGGGGCCGGGGGGGCATAACCGCCCATGGAAAACCCCGGGGTGGGACTGCGGGTGGGTTTTCCCTAAGCACCATTTTACTCATTTCGGGTTTTTTAGGCGGTCTGCAAAAAGCAAACCCGGGCCCGAAAAAAACCCTGCGTGGGGAATGCCCTTAACATTTTTGATAATGAGGAAAATTTTCAGTTGTCTGGTAGTTCCCCAAATTTGCTCGGTAAGGGAAAAACGGGATCCCAAAGGGCCCCCATTATCCCCCCGCTTGCCCTCTACCCCCGAGTACTTGGGCAATTGATGATTTTGATATCAGAGTGTTAAAGGGGTTTTCCCATCAGTCTTTTTTACAGCATCTACTCTTCATAGCCAACTTCAGGCTCCCACTTCCTATTCCAGCGGTGGGTGGTTCTATAGCAGTGACTGGCATTTAAGCTTTGCTGTTTCCCACGACCCTGTTAGAGGGGAATTGGGAATAGAGGGGGTTTTAAACAAAGGCACAAGCTTCAAGTTAAAAGGGGTTAAAAATTTTTCAGAAAGAAAAATAACAACTCCTTCGCTGTAAGACACTCTAGTGAATCTTCATTTTCTGCCAGGGGTTGTAGAAAAAGAAAAGTGGGCGTAATAGAGAAGCTTTTTGCAAAAAGGGGGAAAAACGCTCTCAAACTCTAAAAGGAAGCAAAAATAAACAGCAAGTATTTGGTAAAGTCTTTATTTACTTTTGCCTACTGTGTAAGTGATTAGTGGGTGAGATACCCCTTAATATATCGCCCGGACCTCATTGAATGTGTTATATGGAGGGAATCCCCATAAGACATGATTAAAAAGGAAATTTATGGCCCAAAGGGTTTGTTGAATTATTCTTATAGTGACAGTCTTACTATCCTAAAAATCTTTGCGTCTTTTGGCGGTTGCTCGTGTATCTATGGCCGATGTTAAGTATTTGAAGGGGTTGATGTGTTTTATTTCCCAGTGTTTATACGGGGCTCTAAATCCCCACAAAACTGTTAGTTAGGTCGCCCAGCAAAGTGAAATGGCGCCCAAAATCCAAAGGCATTTGCACTGTTTCTGGGGCCCGCCCGCACCTTTGTTTTTTTTTGCATAAACCTTGGTCAGATTTCGGGGTCCCCCGGGGGCCCATTTTAAAAATAAGGCTGGGGGGAATCCAACGCCCCGGTCAGTGGAATAAAACAACCTACCCTCCTTTCGGGCCCGGCCCGGGTTTTGATTTCCCTTAGTAAAAAAACCTTTTGCCCGTTGGGAAAAAAGATTTTTTTTATTGGCGGGTTTTTGGACCCCCCGGTTACAGTCAATTTTCCGCTTTTTTTTCCCTTAAAAAAAAACCGAATCCCTGAAAATCCGAAAAACCAAAACCTGTGCTGTGGGAAACATTTGGCCCTAAAGAGTGTTTTTGGTTTTAAATCTGGAAAAGAGCTGCAAAAAATTTTAGCCAAGATTTTTTGCCTAAGCAGAAACCGGCATTGCCCATGTGCAAAAATCCCCCATCTAACTAGCTCTGGGCATTAAAAAACGGGGAACTCAGTATCCCCGCGCCGCTACCGTAGCCGACTGTTTTACCCCCCTTGGGGGACCTAAAACCCCTTTCCCATATTTCCTACTTTGGGACCTATGAAACCCGTTAAAATACCTACTAAGGGACCCCAATCCCCGCCTGTTTTACCCACCGGGAGACATATAACCTACCCAAATAAAACCCCCTGGGGACCTATAACCCGTCCCATATAAACCCACAAGGGACCGTTTTCCTGCCTATTACATACTAGGGGAAACCCACTAAACCGCCTGTTTTTCCCACTGGGGACCCTATAAACCCCCCCATATAAAACCCTCTTGGGGGGCCTATAACCTGCTATACTTTTTAACTAAATAGGGGCCTTTTAACCTCCATATACCTACTGGGGGACCTAAAACCCTATAACCAACTGGGGGACTATAACCTGCCCTTTTTATACCTACTGGGGGGCCTATTACCTTTCCTTTAACCCACTGGGGGACATATAACCAAACCCTTTTTACCTACTTTGGGGGGCCCAAAAAACCTTTCCTATATACCTACTGTGAACCTTTAACCTGCCCCAATACTTACTGGGACCTATAACCTGCCTATTTTAAAACCCACTTGGGGGACCTATAATCTGCCTAAAACCTACTGGGGGGCCTATAACCCCGGGCCCATATACCTACTGGTGGGAAACCCATAACCCTGCCCATAACCTACTGGAAAGGGGTCTATAACCTTTCCCCATTACCGCTGGGGGGCCCATATCCTGCCCAAATACCTACTGGGAGACCTAAAAAATCAGCCTATATACCTACTGGGGGGTCCATAACCTTTTTTATAAAACCTGCTGGGGGGGCCTATATCCTGGGCCCTTAAATTTTTACCCCCCACGGGGGGACCTATAATCTGCCCCATAAACCTTACTGGGGGATCTATAACCTCCTCAAAACCTACTAGGGGGGCCTAAAACATGCGTAATATCTGCTGGGAAAATAGTATAAAAGGGGAGAACTGAATTTAAATATATTTGTCTGGGCCCCCTAAAAAACCACTCCAATTTTCTCATTGGGGGCCCCCTGGAAAAATGAAATTTTCCCACCTTTCCTTTGCCTAGAGCATGACTTCCAGTAGTCTCCACATTTATTTTACTAGTTTGGGGTGGGGCAGCCCTTCCCCGATTTGCCGACCTCCCTTTTGTGGTCTAGGAAGGTTGGGCCTTGGGTTTATAGTTAGCAAGGAAAAGCCCCTTTAATATTTTTTTTATACCAAAAAATTTGGTAAGAAAAATAAATCGAAATTTTACACAAAAAAGGGCCTTTTTTTTCTATCTTTTTTTTTTAAAAAGAAAAGTCCCAAAATTTATAATAAATGAAGGGAAATAAAAGGAAATTTCTTTTAGTCAATACGTGAACCCGAGCCTACCTGCTGAATTAGGATTTTTCCAATTTAATTGCTGAAAAAAATTATTTTTCCTTTCATCTTGCACCTTTCAGACTTTAACTCATTCAGGTCTTTGTCGTTTATGGAAAAAAATCTTCAAGCACGAACAGTGCGGGCCGGCCAACAGGGGCGGGTTCGTAAAAAAAATGTAAAGGGAAATTTGGGCTTGTAGTGAAGGTATTTACTCTTCACCTGCGACCCCGAGATGATTGCAGTTTGACAACACAAAGGAGCGGGCATCTCCTTGTTAATGACGGCTAATTTCCCCGGGAGTTAATGGAGCGGCTTTGCCCGTCACCAAGCATGGTGGGTCGAGCCTGAGGCTTCACAGTGATTGGCACCAATCCAAGCGCAACGTGCCTTTAATTACAGTAATTCCAAAATCAAAAGCGGCAATTTCTAGCGAGAGACTTTGGCTCTTCAGTTTGCAAATAGGTGACAACTAATGGATTGACCTTTCATCAGACAAATACGGTGCTTAGGGTTTTTTTTACGTTTCTGTCCTGCACTGGGAGAGGCAGGTGGGGACGTCAAATCCCATTAACTCCGTGAAAATGATGGGTTATTTATTTATTTATTTTTACGTAGACGCCTCGAGAATCTCATTTTGTTTTGTGAGGGTGATATGAATAGTGTCTGTCCACACAGCTGGCGTCTCGTCTACAACTCTACCATCACTTACATCATGTACGTGGTGGTTTTTGTCATTAAGCTCATGTATACATGCATTAGCACCTTTGAACTACTGACTTGAATTTCTCTGACTTGTCCATTCAGCATTTGTGTCACTTTACGTTTTATTTCTAACTTTTTAGAATTTTGTTTTTGTAAAACTTGTTTTTGGAGTGTTTAAATGGTGGTTTTTGTTACCCTGTATGAGAGCTGCATATGAAAGAGAGAAGCTGAGCTCTGTGATTTATAGGGTTATATGACAGAGGAGAGGAGCTGAGCTCGAAAAAAAGGGTTTATATAGGGGGAAGGGGAAGCTGAGCTCTTTAAAAGGGTTATATGATGGAGGATAAACTGAGCTCGAAATAAAAGGGTTAATTTGATAGAGAAGCTGATCTCTGTGATTAAAGGGTTATATAAGAGGGAGAGAAGCTGACTCTGTGATATAATGATATATAGGGGGAGAAGCTGATCTGTAATATAGGGTTATATGATATAAAGAAACTGATTCTGTGATATATAGGTGATATATGATGAGGAGAAACACTCGTGATATATAGGGATATATATAAAGGAGCTGAGCTCGTGAAATGGTTAATGATGAGGAAAAAGCTAGCTCTTTTGATATATAGGTTATTTGATAGAAAAGCTGATTCTGGATATATAGGTTATATAAGAGGAGATAGCTAGCCTGTGATAAAAGGGGTTAAAAGATAGAGGGAGAGTAGCGACTCTGTGATAAAAAATTTTAAGATATAGGAGAGAAGCTGAGTTCTGTGATATATGATAGAAAAGGGGACTGACCTGTGATATATGGGGAATTATGAAAAAGGAGAGGAGCTGAGCTCGTATAAAGGGTTATATGATGGGGGGATAAATACTCTGTGATATATATGGTTTTTGATAGAGAACTGATCTCTTTTTGTTTAATGGGGTTTAGAAAGAGGAAGAGGTGAGCCTGGATATATAGGAAAAATGATAGAGGAGAGAATCTAGCTCGGATATAAGATTTTATAGAAGGGGGAAAACTGACTCGTGTATAATGGTTATTTGATAGAAACTACCTGGATAAAAAGGGGTTTTTAAATGGAGGATAAAAGCTGACCGTATATTATGGTTTTTTGATAGAAAAACTGATCTCTGGTAATAGGTTTAAGATAAAAGGGAGAGGAGGTGAGCTCTGTGTTTTTAAGGGTTATAAAATAAGGAGAGAATTGACTCGTTTAAATAGAGTTATATGAAAGGGAGAAAACTGAGCTCGATATTAGAGTTTTATGAAAGAGGGAGAAGCGAGCCTGATAGAGTTTATATAGGGGGAAGAAGCTGACTCGTATATATAGGGTTATATGATCGAGAGAAGGCGGAGCTCTGTAAAATTTGGGGTTTATAAAAGGGGAAGGACTAGCTCTGTGATATATAGGGTTAAAGATATAGGAGAGAAGCTAGTTCTGGATATATAGGGAAAAGATAGGGGAAGAGCTGAAGCTCTGTGTATATAGGGTTATATATAGAGGACTGAGCCGTAAAATTTATGGTTAATGAGGAGATAGAAGCTGAGCTCTGTGATATATGGGGGTTATATGAAAGGGGAAGGAAGCTGAGTTCGTGTATAAGGGTTTTAATGATAAGGGAGAAACGAAGTTCTGGATATATAGGGTTATAGGAAAAAGGAGGGGAGCGGCCTTGAAAAAAGGGTTTAAAATTGATAAGGAGAGACGTTGATCTGTCATTTAACTCTACATTATATATCACAGAGCTCAGCTCCCCTCTTCTATCATACAAATTAAAAAAAATTACTTTCTAAAAATAAAAAAACATGTTCGTTGTATTAAATTTTTAAAGGGCCCTGCCGATAGTTCCCTAATCCTTTATACATTTGCTCCCCCACTGATGCCATGCTTTGCTTATCTCACATGCAAAAAACCCCTAAAAACTAAAGTGACACTCCATAGTTCAGTAGAAAGTGTCTGACATCTGTAATCCTTTCATCCTCGTTCTGCCCCATCTGCTGCGCCGCCGCCGCTCAGGATCCTCGATCTCTGCACTTGAGTAGCTGTCTTGTTAGGGCTATGGTGTTAAGTGTCCCACCGGGAGAACTTAGCAAATAGTTGAAGTAATGCAGTTATCCTGCTTCTCCCCAGTGAGGATAGGTGGGGAGGGGAAGCCAATGTAGTTTTTCCTTTGGTTGTCACTTTATTTAGGTCGGTCATCTAAGCAGTGTAACTGATTAACAGATGCTGAATTACAGCTGTACATGGGAAGGATGCAGAACACAACCACATTAGTGAATAGTGGCCATCAATGGTCTAATGTCAACCATTGCAGGTATTATGTTCTAGTTAAATAATCTATTCTGGAAGCTGAACGTCTGAAACATTTATAATAGTTTATGCATAGTTACCCAGAGTTGTGCAAGAGAATCGGGGGTTTCACTCAACCCCCTTTTTTCCCCTTGGGGGCCACTAGCAGTTTTCCCGGGGCCCCACAAATAGGGCCCCCAGGGGATATGTATTCCCCCGGGAATACAAGAACCATACCCTGGATTTCGTTGTTGGCTTTGCTTATTTAACTGTTTGACATGTTTTTTAACTGTTTGCACGTCCCATAATGGGGGCCCATAATGCTGTTAAGGCGGCTCGGTTGCAAAAGACCCAAAAATTCTTTTTGGTTTAGCCTGATGATCTTGGGGCCGCTAAAGTCCTGCAAAGTATGACCCCACTTGGAGCCTGCTTTGGAGCTCTCTAGAGTCTATTTCATATGGGATGAGTAGCAAATAACCTGTTGGATCTTATTATTATATATCCTATTTTCAGGAAAATACAAGAGACATACAATAAAAGGGAAAGTGTTCTGTAGAATTAGGGGGTTCCCAGAATCATTTCTTCTTGCGGACCCAAAAAAATCCAGATCACCAATGGAAATCACCGCACTTGTCTGGTTTTGTGAAGCATACATTATAATATTATATTAAAATTATGGAATCCCCGTGTAATCTACATTTCTAAAACAAATATGAAAATTAGTCTGCAGGTAACACAGAAGGTGCTTGCAGACTTTACTGACCTGTGACTAGTTGAAAAAAATATGGCCCCCGAAAAATGTCATTTGTAAAAATGGAAAGGATTATAAATCTCCTTCAAGAGGCAAATCCAACACAAAGTCCAGCAGATGATGTTGGTTGTTCCCGGTCAGCGGCGGGTAAAATTTGGTGCAAGTACAAACAAATTGTGAAGGTTATTAAGAAAAACATGTGGGTGTGCCCAAGGAAGTCAACAGACCATCGGTAGAAAAAAAAAAGTGATATACCTGATAAATAGGAAGTGTACAAAACAAAGGAAAAACACACAGGCGGAAACAGAAGTTAATGTTTGTGACGGAATTGTAAGAATTTTGTGAATAAAATGAGATTTACATATAGAAAAGCCAAACATAAACCAGAATTAACACCTGATCTGGAAAATCCAAAATTACACAGGCCTAAAGAGAAAAGAACAGGGAGAGTGCAGGGTTGGATGAAGGTGATCACTGATCACCAATCCACATGATCTAATGTGGTACTGCTGGAACTTGTCTGGTGCTGTCTAATGAAACATATAAGAATGACTGCTGTAGAAAGCAATCACATTTCCATCATTTATGATAAGATCATCTACGCACAATGATACGGCTACAAACAGTCCAGATCTCAGTCCAGTTGGAATTTATGATGGAAAGTAAAAAAAATTAAAAAAAATAAACTTATTGGCTGAGGACCAGGTTATATCCTGTGACTCTGATTTGTTGAAAGTTGGAAGCAGCTAATTTATAATATTGTTAATCAGTAATGACCTAGAATACAGGCATCATGATGATTCCATAGTTTGTTTCTTTACGTGATCTACAGGGTGGGCCATTTCTATGGATACACCTAAATAAAATGGGAATGGTTGGTGATATCATCTTCCTGTTTGTGGCACATTAGCATATGGGAGGGGGGGAAAACTTTTCAATATGGGAGTTGACCATGGCGGCCATTTTGAAGTCAGCCAGCCACCCAGATTGTACATCTAGATACAGATAAGTGCCTGTGAGTGCCCAAGTGCAGGGAGTAACAGAAATGTGTGTGACAGACAGTTGGGTGTTATCAATTAGGGATCTTGGTAGGCCTTCCTTAGAAGATGTATTCTCAGGACATGCTTAAATCTGTGAGGGTTATGAATATGCCTGATCGTAGGATGTTCCAGAGAACTGGTGCAACACACGTGAAATCTTAGAGATGAGCATGGGAGGTTTGGATGATTGAGGAATGTAATGATATCAGCAACAGAGCGGAGAGACAGGTTAGGGTGGTAGACAGAGATGAGGGGTGCAGCGCTGTGGAGAGCTTTTTGGGTGAGTGATGAGTTTCTGTTGTATTCTGTACTGAATGGGCAACCAGTGCAGTGACTGACACAGGTAGAGACATCAGTATAGCGGCTGGAAAGAAACATTAACCTGGCTGCTGCATTCTGAATGGATTTAAGAGGGGAGAGTTTGCAGAGAGGGGGACCAATAAGCAGGGAGTTACAGTAGTCAAGGTGAGAAAGGATAAGAGCAACAAAGAATTTCAGTTGTTTCCTCAGTAAGAAAAGGACGGATTCTACAGAGTAAAGAACTGATTTCATTTTTGTCTGGGGCACTAGATAGGCCTCTTAAACTTTTGATACACGACTGTCATAAGGACCCTCTGTGGAAAACATAATGCAGTATGTGTGACATCACCCAAAGGAGCTGATGGTCTGTGATTGGTGTGGGAACCATCTGTCTACCTACTAGAAATCCATTTTGTTGAGCATTCTCCTTCCCCCTGCACATTTACGCCATGGATAGTTCTAATGGTTTTTCCTTGTCTACTCACATTTTACATCTATCTCCATTCTGGGGCCGCAGCACCCCACGTATTTATTAATTTATCCTATTCCTTTGAGGTAGAGCCAGAAATCCATGACGGTTTGTCGGCGGTGTTCATGAATGTCCGCTGTCTGCTCTCTTTATTTAATCACGACGTGTCCCGGAATAATGTCGAATGAATGAAGCGTAATTAAATAATGAGGTGGTTAAAAAAAAAACTTCAAAAAATAATGAAGGGTAATTATGCATAATTTAGGAAATTGTATACTCTCCGGGCTAAAATGCACAACCCACACTGAGTCGTTAAAAAGGTCATTGCTGTATTTCAACATTCGTCTTCCTTTCTTGAGTGTACGAAGCGGGAGCACTTGTTCCAGGTGACAACCGTAACCCTTCTCATGCCTGCTTTGCTGCAGGGGCTTTGTACAGCTCGCAGAACCCAGTGCTCTCGTCTTAATCACTGGGTCATTTTTTTGTACTGCTGGCATTGGGCCATTGCATAATACTCTGAACTGGCGGTGCTATGGTGATGGCCAGTGGTTTTAATGACTATGAATGGTCTAATGGGGAAGCTAGTCATCACTTGGACATAAGCAGAGTTCATGTACCTCAGATTTAGTGATCTGTAGCAGCTCGTAATGCCGCTCGATTGTTCCCATGTAATTACTGTTTGTTGAGAAACTTTTTTGAGCTCTTGTGCAGTCAACAAGATTTTCTAGAGGAGCTCAGATAAATTCCATTAGACTGAAATGTCATGATTTTTGTGTCCTCTTCTCTTAGGAATCATTGGGATTTTTTTGTGCATTTTTATCAAATTCTTTTAAGATTTAGGGCATGTCCCCATGGCACGGGTTTTCACCCAGTTTTTCAGATGGTTTTCGGTTTTGAAAACCGTCTGCAAACCGGGTGACAACTTTTACTATGGACCGTAATGGAAAACCCACGCAGTAGTCCCCACTGCAGGGGTTTTCCGCCGGGCAGTTTTTTAGACCGTCGGCAGTCCGAAAAACATAGAACATGTTCATTCTTCCGCCAGGTTTTCAGGCGGAATATGAATATGTCTATGCGAAGGGGGAGGGCTTTTCGCCGCAAACCGCGGAGAAAATCCGTCCCCCGGCGGCCGTGAGCACAGCCCGAAAACAGTCGGGATTTCTGACTGGTATTTTCACTGTGCCGTGTGAACAGCCCCTTATAGCTTGATAATGGTGACCGTCAGGTCACACAAAAATGTCCATTTTCCTCAACATTTGTCAGCTTCTGTGTTTGGATCCATTGGATTCTGCAAACTCCTAAACAGTATGTTGTAGATGATTTGAAGAGACCATATACAGCAATATTTATGGAGAGGCACTACCAGCTACGTGATTGGGATCTATGGACAGTGCATGGCATTTGATTTGGTCACACAGCACTTTGCAAACAAAGCATAACTACTCCCTGGTTCACATTTCGAGGTGCAGACGTTCCGCTCCTGGCCACTGCTCTTCTTCTGCATTATTTTGCCCTGCTCAAGGATTGCGGTCATGCGCCAGCTCCTGCCATGTGAAAGGACCAGATGCTTCTGACTCAGAGGCGTAACTTGAAGCTCCGGGGCCCTAGTGCAGAAAGTGAAATAGGCCCCTCAGCTATCATGTGCCACTTACAATGCTGGTATCTCCTTATGTGGCAGGAGGGTGTTTTGGGCCCGCTCAAGCTGCAGGGTCCGGTAGCAACTGCTACCTCTGCACCCCCTATAGCTATGCCCCTGTTCTGACTCCAGCCAGTGTCACTGTGCCTAGGATTTATAAGGAACGTTCCCCAGTACCCTGTGAGCAAGGAAGTCCATTTGGTTCCAGTCATGATGGTGTATGCTTATTTA
This sequence comes from Phyllomedusa bahiana, assembly GCA_025379985.1. Lineage (NCBI taxonomy): Eukaryota > Metazoa > Chordata > Amphibia > Anura > Hylidae > Phyllomedusa > Phyllomedusa bahiana. The sequence continues at coordinate 25,833 of JAODAL010002848.1, forward strand.
TGCAATATACAGTTACAGCCCAGCTTCTTTTCCTGTCTGCTGCCTCAACTTATGACTGAACTCTGCTGGCCATGCCCGATCCAGGTATGGTTTGTGCCTGTTGCCTTGGTACGGCATACACAATTGAAAACTACCCTCTGTGTGGCAGCTGTTGCTCCTGTTTCCCACTCTTGATGAAGGCCAGATAGGCCGAAACGTCGGACCATCATCATTTCATTACCACTGTGCACAAATTATGATATGGAGAGCTGATTTTCTAGTGTTGTTTTACTACTAAGTGTGAATAAAACCACTTTTCTGCAAAGAAACCTATAGGTGTGCCGTGGATTTCTACTAAGCTGTTGTTAATGGAGACTACTTCAGAGGCAGCAAGCTTAGCGTACCCTGGGGATAAGTCCAAACGTCCTTGTGAGGGTTAAGGGGGGGGGAAAAGCTCACAATACCTCTGCACCCTGGTTTACCCGATAGTGATCAACTGGGTACACATTAACATGTAGCTCCGATGCAGAAAAAGAAAAAAAAATGGATTTGATGTTAAAGGGGTTTTGCCAAGAAGTGATTTCCTCACCTAACAGGCTGATACTCCCCTCTTGAGCACTGAAAAAAGGGGCGCTGTGTTTCTATACTTAAAAAAACAAGTACCTCCTCTGTGATGTCATCGCACCACCTCCCATGAAGGCTCCCGAGGCTGATATTCAGTCTCTGTAGTTGAGCAAACATGCTAGGCTAAACCACCGAGGAGAAATGCATGATGAGCCGGCTATACGGGTTTTGTTTTCTCCCTCTTATCTGCTCAGGAGTAAAGATAAGCTCTGAGGAGGCAGACTGACTACAGACAGGGGGTGGGGGGGAGGTGGGGAAGGGCTGAGCAGGGAGTGTCTGCATGTTTACTCAGATAATTACATTACAACCAGTGGATTCTCTATACAGCAGACACAGGCTCTGACACAGAAACAAAGCTAGTGCAGATTCCCAGTAACACTGCTTTTTTTCTCCCCCTCCCTTCAAACCTCGTTCATGTGTCCTGCCATCAGATGAGAAGTGCAAACAATGCAAACATCAGCTCCTGGTCATAGCTAATGTAAACAGTCAGGAAACTAAGGGCATCTAAGTCAGGCTGTAGCTCTCAGAGGCTTCACTTTTTTAATCACATATATTTAGAAAAGTGATTAAATACCCATTTTGGAGGATCCCACGTCAACATTAGATCGTGGCAAAACCCCTTTAGGACTTTTTGACATTGGGCACATTTATCCCTAAATGTTAAAGGGACACTATCATCAACATTTTCACATATTGACAAGCAATATGAGACTATTATATAATTTTTTTAATTGGGTAGTTGTTTTTTTATATAATTTTTTAAAGTTCCCCTGAGTACATTACTCTCTCTGACTTCCCTTCTGTAAGCTCTAATAGCACAGCAGTGAGAGGATTGTTTGATTGTGGTCCTTTGTTAGACTGTGGTCTGTGAAGTGTGAATATTATAAGCAATAACCTGATAAGTGTCACGAAACCACACGTTCCTCAGTGCAGAAAAAGGTTACCCTATTTCCCTTTCATGTTTTGCTAGTGGTCTAATATAATCTTATCTATCCCTGTGGGGAGAACTATAGAGCAATCAATTTATGATTACCTGCCAGTTGTAATAAGACTATACAGGCAGTCCCCGGGTTACGAACGGGATAGGGACTGTAGGTTTGTTCTTAAGTTGAATTTGTATGTCAGTCGAGATGGGTATATTTATTCAATGTAACTCCAGCACAAAAGGTGTTTTTTTTTTTAGTTTTGGATAGTGCGGGAAGGGTTTTTACATTTGTTTTGCTCTCTGTGTCCCTGTTAAGATTTCACCTCTTTTTTACCTTATGTGCTGCTGTGGCATGCTGGAACTTGTCATTCCACAGCTAGTATCTGCTGTGAAACATGGAGCTACAAATTCAGCATGCCCATGAGTCTCCATTTGTAACTAGGGGACAGATATAAGTCGGAACGGTGTAAGTCGGGGACTGCCTGTATAGAGATAAGTAGCAGGGAAAGTAAAGCGAGATTAGTCTGCCCTGCCTTACAGAAGTTTTTTCCCACAGCTAGAGAAGGACAATATTTTGTGTGTCATTTTTAATTGCATAAGACTGCAAAATTAAGAAGAATACATTTCCAAAAATTGTAAAAAAAAAAAAAAAAGTTTTCCAGGAATATTGGTTTTAACAAAGATACTCCTTTCTGGTGGCGGTGTTCCTTTAAGCTGCATGCTGTCCTCCATTCTGGGACCCACATCAATTAGCTGTGATCTATGGAGATACTTGAAAGCAAGAGATCAATGTGGATAAACGTTCCCATTCTGGATCTGCCTCTATGAACAGAGAGCCGGTAACCTATTTCAGCCCTCACTCTGTAGGACATGGCTCCTCCATGTCTTCTTGGTTGGTCTGTTGATTTCATATTCACCAGTTAATAGCACATTCCCCTTCAGAGAGTTGCATGGCCATAACAGTTTATCAATATGGTTTTAGAAGCTGGACTCATGGAAACCAGTCAGAGCAGGAAACTGCTTCATAAAGAAAGAAGTTGTCGAGATGAGATCGGACTGTGGTCATTTTACCTAATGTCCCACATCTAGCATAACCTTCTACAGGTCCGTCCACTATTCCTTGCAATCTGTCCTTGAAATAAAATGTCTGATTATTTGCAGCCAGGCGATTTGCTTTCATGATATGTAAAACCCTGACCAAGAAAACAGCAGCATTGTCATTCCAAGTCAGTCACGCTGTAGATGTATTTCAGGAGATCATCATCTTTGTGGTTAACATCTTAATCTAGATTTGTATACGCTCTGCAATCTATGTCATTACATGTATAGAGAGAATGAAACAGCAAATGTTTTTTTTTTAGCTGTGCATTTTGCTTTTGTATGGATCACCCGCATGCTCATCCATAAATCTGGCTTTCAGACACTTGATATTCTAATTGAAGGAGCCAGATGAATTTATAGGCTTTATATCGCTCTCATATCTATGGCTTTTTTTTTCTCTCCTTCCAATAATGCCTTCCCAGGCCACTTTCTCGCTGTCTCCGTGCTGTCATACCCGGCACATGAGTGTACCAAGATGACACAAACGTAATTACAATCATTTTTGATGTCTGGACCCACCATTACTAGTCAATTTAGAGCAAATCAAAATATGCCTGCAATTGCGCTCTGTTCGTAAAGTGAAGAGAGATGATTAATGGCAAATGAATCTGGAGTGAGGAACTGGCTGCTTCAGTAAGCAGGGCACATATTCTCTAAGGCAGATGAGAAGGAAGAATCCAGAAAAAATAAAAAAAATAAAAATCCCTGTTCATGTGTATCTATGAAAGCGGCACGTTAGTCCTTCTGTTCAAGGTTGAAAATAATAGCTGTCTTGCCAAAGCTCCTCTCGAAAATCTCCTGTAACGTTCACACCCCTTTATCTGTTGTTGGGAGACTGACAACGTTTTGACGAGTCGCAAGTGTCTTGGATTTCAAGCTGGAAATATCGTGATCAAATGGCAATTTCTGTGTAATAATATGGTCTAAGGTAAGGGACAAGGGTTTATTTCTGATAATTTTGCAGACCTTAGGTTTCTGGTGATATAGTGAAGGTTTTTTTATTTCTTAAAATGTTTTTTCAACTATATTTTTCAAAAAAATCGGATTAATAATGCAGAGATAGAAAATGGAATGACTTGACTGCTGCCAAATAGCATTTGTACCCTTTATATGAGGGGTGTCAAACTCATTTTCACCAAAGGCATTATGGTTGCCGTGGCACACCATGTGGTCAGTAATAAGACGAGATTTCATTTTAAGGTTGTATTATTTCCCTTGAATTTCTTTAGGTGAGAGGCGCCCAGGTGTCACGTCAGACCATTCCTAACTGGTTACATCAACCTGGTCTGCGTGCTAGACAACCGTGAAGAGTACCTGATCGGTACCTGACCTGGCTGATGCACAGCGCTCTCCTTGACATCTCCAGCATCATTATTGGCCATCATTTCTGCTCAGAGTGAACTGATTTTCATCACTGAACAGCCCTGAGGACTACTGGTTCCTCATCCAGCATAGATGCTCCCTGGCCCATGCAAGACGATGATGACTGTGCCTGGTGGTTTGGTCAGGTACCCTTGATGGTTGTCTAGTACACTAAGCACACTGATGTAAACGTCTGCAAATGGTTTGAAGTGACACTTGGTTGGCTCTCACCTCCCTTAAACGTGCCTGGAGTTGTGTGACATTCATCATCCGCTTCCGCAGGGCATTGTTTACAATGAAGCGGTCATCAGTGTGTGATGGAGCCAAAGGACGTCCACTTCTTTGCCTTTCTGTGACTCTTCCAGTCTCTCTGTATCTCTGTTACAACCTGATGATGACACTCAAACTTCAGTGACCACTTGAGAGCATCCGCCTGAAGCCTGGCAATGGCGAGGTAGTGTTGATGAATTGGAAGGTGTTGTCTAGCTCTCATGATGTCAAAATGTGAACAGCATGATGAAGAGGACTGTTTAAATCCTAATTCAAATTGATCCCTCAAATTTATTGGGCAATTAAGGGATCAAACACCCTTTGCCATCAAGCTCCTTGTTAGAGATCAACAAGTTGTGCAAAAAGTACTGAAACATTGAACAGTTGGACAGTGCATCTAAAGGGAAGAGATGATCTCAGTTAATTTAAAAAAAAAAAAATTCTATTAATGCTAATTACAACTTTTTAAATATGATAGTGGCAAAGTCTGTCTCTGATTGTTCAAGTCATTAGCTTGAGGGAAGAGAAGGCTTTACTGGACTCGGTCCACACTTCTTTCTTCCATGACCTTGTTAATCAGGTTATAACAGGTTATATATTTAGTCATATGAGTGGCTAAAAATGAATATGAGGATTCAAAGTAAGGCTGTTTAATAATCAATGGCTACTGAATTGCTTTGCAACTTTCACCCTATGTGACATTGACTAGAAGAAAACTCTTATTTGCCATTGGCAAAAGCTAGTTATTTTCTTTACCTGTTAGCAAAGATTCAGTTTGCTTACCTAGTCTTGTAGCTACATACGTTGGCCCAAGGCAGAGGAGTTTGTTGCTAATCCCCTGGCGCCCAGCGAACATGAAGTCAACCTTGGATATGCAGCTCTAGGGTTTCTTCTTGGAGAAAGCATCATAAAGGTACATGGAGATTTGCTCCATGGGAAAAAAATATTCAAGTAAGCTCTAGAGAAAAGGGTTACGACTCTGCTGCCACCTATTGGAAATAGGGACTTAAAGGGACGCTGCTTTCTAGAGGAGGCGCCAGAGTCTTAGCACGCTTCCTTGAAAAATGGTGATCAAATGAAATATCACAAGTTGTTTTATATGGCCTTGATGAAGAGGATGCTTCTGCTGAAGCAGGCCCCATTTCCCTTACCCATAGGTAATATGAAACTATTGGTTAAATGACACTTAGCTCCACCCTTGAGAGCATGCCAAAGGGTTATGCTGCCCTTCCTACTGACAGATGAGGGTGAGGGGAAAAAATAAGTTCTTGTCCACCATTCTCTAGAAGCAGCAACGAATGGGGGACCGTTGTTCAACAATGTGGGTCAAGGGGTGTTCTGACTACAAAGATTAGCTTTCAACATGAAGGGATAGTTAAATGAAGACCTTTTTCTAAATACATTGATCAATAGATTTTAGTTATGACATAAGAGACATTTTATGTGCTTTTGAGTGCACATGGGTTTCTATAGTTACCTGGTTGCCAGAACGAAACTCTCTTATCTGACTTGTTGAGAGAGAAGAGAGAAGGGAGTGACGCCACAGCAGGGACGAACAGAGCAGAGTGTCCAGAGAAAACTAATGATCTGTAACAAGATTACAGATAAGCCATTGTTTTCAGTCCTCCCAGCACATGTATCTTGTGTTTACTGAAGAGATAACTTCACCTGCACTTGTCAGTATAACAGCTCAGCTAGAAACTAAATATGCTAATCGGTGCTTCAGAACAACCCACAGCCTGAGGAGACAGAGTGAGTGTAAAACTGCTTGTGACTCAGTGAAAAAGCCTAGAGAGAAAACCCCTTTAAGTTTCTGGAGTCTCTTCCATGACTTTTTCTTCAGTCTCTGAATCATTATATATGTTTTTATGACCAGCATTGCTCCCAGCCTTGCATAACCAATGTAAATTATAACTTGGGAGGGGAAGTGCCTTGAGGTAATGGTCCTTGGAGATTCTTCATCTTATTTTTGCTGTCAGCCTGACCCTGTGGTGAAGAAAATCAAGTTTAAATTAAATCAAATTTTAAATGTTAAACTAACCCATTAAAAAAAGCAATCACAACGAAACATGCATTTTTAAAAAGGTTTTGTTTAATTTGTCATAATTAATTTATTCAGCGTGCAGTCTTTTGTTTGTTCAGGGTGGTTTGCGGATTTTTTTTCCTCCTTCCTAAGTGCCAAGGCTTAATGTGAATGTGTGGCCTTTACCAAATTTAAAGTTTTATTACTTTCCTATTAACCTCTTCAAAGGTTTTGAAGTAACAGTAAGAATAGGAAAGTGGTTAGCATGATGACTTAAAGGGGTTGTCCATGTTATATATTTTTTTATTTATTATGTATATTATAAGGTCATACAGCTTTCTAACATACATGTGTTTAAAATTCTGCGCCCAAAGCTCTTTTATACTCATGCCCTAGGCCGCTGTCTAGAAATAAAATGGCTCCCATGGAATAACTGTACCTCCTGTTATTCAGTTAGTAACAGGATTACATGCCGTGTTGGACTGAGGTGCCGAGAAAGTGGAATATTATTCTGGGGGTCGACATGTGGAGGTGATTATGGAGCCCCCACCATAAAGCTACGATAGATGGCTCATATTATGGCTCTTGCTGCGTCCCGTTCTTTCTCTGCCTCTCCGAAGGATGTAGAGGAAGTTTAAATGAAACTCCAGATCTGCCATGGTCAGGGGCCTACCAGGGGTTTCTCTTGTTCCCCTATGGGCCAGTCCGAGCCTGGTTACATAAATTCAAGTCTCTATAGTCCGGCACTCTATGTATTATTTTATCGTTGTAGTGGTGCCCGTTGCCCAACTCTCCATGCAAATTATCTCCAATGGCGCTCACCCCAAAAAAATGTAATTGCAAAAAAAACTTATTTTAACAGCATTTCAACATGATGCATATAATCCGGGCCTGGTTACATGACATCTATGATGTAACTACATAGGAATAATGGTGGAATAATTATTATGGTTATTCCAGCAGTTTTTTCACTGTTTATACTTGTATAACTGTTCTCTCCAGCTGATGTCATGTTGTTAATAAAGTTAACTGTGAAAAAAATTAAAAGAGCATAGAGATGATACAGAATGTGCAGCAGAGTCTCCCCAGACACTGACAGCCATAAGATGCTGTTGTAGGGATTAATACTGAAGAAGTTCTGCTCCTAAATAAACTATTGTTTCCTAGATGTGAAGGGTCACATGACGTGTGTGGTGTTGTCACATGACCATTTTGTCCATACAGTTACTCCATGGAAGCCATTACTGTGGACAAGAATGGGGTCTGTACCTGGTACAGGAGCAGAATTTTTAATACTGGTATATTGGAAAATTGTACGATTCCCTTTTACACACATAATAAGTAAATACATTATAAAGTGGACAACACCTTTAATCAAACACTAGTCCACTTTAACGGAAGTAAACCGTAAGAAGTAAGCTGCATTTGGCTCTGTGAAGCAGCGTGGTGAGACAACCACTTAAAGTAAAAGAATGTTCAGGCATAACATGTGGAAAAACAAAATATGGTCAGCACATCCATTTTTAAAAATTAGTATATAGGTGCACGCTGGTGTGGCAGCCAAAAGCAAGGCAAACACAACACAGTATCAACAGCACTGTACAAGCACTAAAAACAGTCAAAGGAGACATAGGAATTTTTTTTTTGAAAAGTATTTCTGCTACCTTGGAATGCATGAAAATTACGAGGTTCGTAGTTTGCATTTTTGATCAAAACTGTGAAGGCCTATCTACCAACGGCAAGGTGACCTCAATTCAGTTGGGAACCTACACTCACCGGCCACTTTATTAGGTACACCATGCTAGTAACGGGTTGGACCCCCTTTTGCCTTCAGAACTGCCTCAATTCTTCGTGGCATAGATTCAACATGGTGTTGCAACGATGCTCAATTGGTGCCAAGGGGCCAAAAGAGTGCCAAGAAAATATTCCCCACACCATGACACCACCACCACCAGCCTGAACCGTTGAAACAAGGCAGGATGGAACCATTCTCTGTAAACCCTAGAGATGGTTGTGCGTGAAAATCCCAGGAGATCAGCAGTTTCTGAAATACTCAGTCCAGCCCTTCTGGCACCAACAACCATGCCACGTTCAAAGGCACTCAAATCACCTTTCTTCCCCATACTGATGCTCGGTTTGAACTGCAGGAGATTGTCTTGACCATGTCTACATGCCTAAATGCACTGAGTTGCCGCCATGTGATTGGCTGATTAGAAATTAAGTGTTAACGAGCAGTTGGACAGGTGTACCTAATAAAGTGGCCGGTGAGTGTATACGCCATGCAAACAGTCCTTTACAGTTTTGATCAAAAGTGTACTCTAAGAACCTCAAAATTTTCTTACATTCCAAAGTAGCAGAAATGTTTTTGAACGGTTTGCATGGGGAAGTGGCTGGCCACCATCTTGGGGTTTGCACTTCACTCATCTACACAGGTGTTTTTAATCAAATCAGGTTATAACTGGAATCTTTTCTCCCTTAAATGTGGAGGTCTGAACAGACACAAAGAGAGATAACATAAAGCCTAGGTTCCCTTCTGTTTTGAGGTCACCTTGCAGACGGTAGAGGGGCCTCTACAGTTTTGATAAAAAATGCACACTAAAAATCTCGAGGCCTTATGGGAAAGGAGCTGAGAAGCTCAAGCGCCCTCTATTGGATGTAACAAATCCTCAATTTGCTTTTGACCCACTGGGTCTTTGGAAAGCAAAAGGGATATTTAGCCAAGCCAGCATCACCCATCTGTAGACAGCCGTTTCGGGGTGTTTGCCCCTTATCAGTACAGAGCAGAACGATGCTGGCTTGGCTGAGTGGGAAGCAGGGAGTGGCTCAGAAAGGGAAGATCTCTCCTTAGGGAGAGCGCCATATGGGCGTGTGGAGATTCGAAATTGCCTTTGGCACTCCACGAAGCACCTGTATATCACAAGGCATTATGGGAAAGGAGCTGAGAAGCTCAAGCACCCTTTATTGGATGCAACAAATCCTCAATTTGCTTTTGACCCACTGAGTCTTTGGAAAGAAAAAGGGATATTTAGCCAAGCCAGCATCACTCATCTGTAGACGGCTGTTTCAGGGTGTTCGCCCCTCGTCAGTACAGAACACACTAAAAACCTCAACATTTTCATGCAGAAATTCTTCCCAAAAAAATTCCTATGACTGTTTTTTAGTGCTTGTAGAGTGCTGCTGATATTTTGTTGTGTAGGCATAACATGTGGGGCTAACTTTTCATTAAAAACGGAGAAAGAGACCTATTCTTTTCCAGGATCTGTAGAGGTCCTGACTAATTTAAAGATGTCTGGTTTTAGTATAACTTTTTTTTTTCCTCCTTTAAGCAGTACCACCCTTGTCTTTAGTTTGTCTGCTACTGAAGCTCTGTCTCTTTCAATCGAATACTGCAATACCAGACACAGACTGCAGACAAGAGTGGCGCTGTTTCTTGAAAAAAAAAAAAATTAAAATGATGGCTTTTCCTAAAACCAAACAATCCTTTAACTCTTATGACATGTCTGATTGGCGCATCATAAAACTAATTTCTAGGAAAACCCCTTTAATAGCTTCATTGCACGCCTCATTTCTCATTGATGTCCCTATTTATGAGCGAATTTATCAACTGCGCTCCAACGATTGTCCTCTCAAAGACTTTACAGACCAGTCTGCGCAAACATTTGTATAGATAACAACCCTCATCCGCTGTCCGTGCCATGTTCCTGCGATGAGCGTGCCTTAATCTGTGCGGCGCAGCTCTGTGTCTGGACTCCCCTCTCCTAATGAATTCCGCCTTCGTTCTCCAGTCGTTCCCATATTCTGCAGACAGCAGAGCAATAAAACAGGTCAAGCAGCCAGAGATGATAAATGCTCTACTTAATAATTAACAAATTAGCCCCAACAGATGGATCCAAAACAAATCTTTCTATATATTTTAAGACGACGTCTATCACGTCCCGTTTTGTCGACGGCTCCGCATTTCCCGCAGGAAGTCCCGTGGAGGCGCGGGGCACGTCGTCAGACTTCAGAGCTGTCTGCTGGATGGTTTAGTGCAAACAGTTCTGAGTTATGGGGCTCTGTCTGTGGCTCGGCAGAAGGAGATATGAGTCACTTGGGGGTTCTGGAATATTACTATGCTTAGCAAAGCTGGACTTGAGCGATGAATGCTATTTGCATGTTTTATATCAGTCTCTAATATGCAGCGATAAAGTGTGTGTAATTATTCAGTATCTACAGTGAAAGGACTCATTTAATCGTTCAGCAGATAAAGGAGCAAAGTTATGTTCTTTCCGTTCTTCCGAAAGCCAAATAATCAACTGGCAGCGAGCGAAGCGATTACAAAGCGTTATAAAGTATAAAGCATTGGGAGATTCTTAAATGCATGCAAATCTCCAATAATTTAATTGCTTTAGTGTTGCTTATTGCAGTTACGAGCCCTGGTTCAGTATTGTTTTATGTCTTTCATGAATGCAGGCGCTGGATAATTGTTACCAAGAGTAACCGTCGTGTAAGCATTGCTCCCACAAGCTACTGGAGGTCCATAGAGCCAACACCACCATCCAGTGGCTCCCACAGCTGCTGGAGGTCATAGAACGAACCCCACCAACCAGGGCTCCCACTGCTGCTGAGGGTCCAAAAGGGCCAGCACACCATCCGGGGCTCCCACAGCTGCTTGAGGGTCCATAGAGCCAACACCACTATCCAGGTGCTCCCACAGCTTCTGGAGGGTCCATAGAGCCAACACCACCATACAGGGCTCCCACAGCTACTGGAGGGTCCATAGAGCCAACACCACCATACAGGGCTCCCACAGCTACTGGAGGGTCCATAGAGCCAACACCACCACCAGAGGGCTCCCACAGCTGCTGGAGGGTCCATAGAGCCAACACCACCATCCAGGGGCCCCACAGCTAACTGGAGTGAAGCATAGAGCCAACACTCACCAATCAGCGGGCTCCATCATCTGCTGGAGGTCATAGAGCCAACACCACCATCCAGGGGCTCCCACAGCTGCAGGAGGGTCCATAGAACCAACACCACCATCCAGGGGCTCCCACAGCTGCTGGAGGGTCCATCGAGCAAACACCACCATCCAGGGGTTCCCACAGCTGCAGGAGGGTCCATAGAACCAACACCACCATCCAGGGGCTCCCACAGCTGCTGGAGAGTCCATAGAGCCAACATCACCATCTAGGGGCTCCCACAGCTGCTGGAGGGTCCATAGAGCCAACACCACCATCCAGGAGCCCCCACAGCTGCTGGGGGAGCCATAGAGACAACACCACCATCCAGTGGCTCCCACAGCTAACACCACTATCCAGGTGGTCCCAGAGATGCTCAATTGGGTTCAAGTCTAAAGAATTAGGGGACCAGGATGCTTAGAAGTCTTGATCATGCTTTTCCAACCAACATTGACTATTTCTAGCTGTGTGGCATGTCACATTATCTTGCTGGAAGATCCCATCTGCCCCAAGGAAGACAGCAACGTTGGGTATGCATGATCTACAAGGATGGATTCATAACTGAATTAGTTCAGTTTACCTTCCACCTGGATAAATGGGCCAGAGAACCCCAAGAGAACATTCTCTAGGCCATAACACTACTGCCATCAGCTTGTGTTCTTCCATCAATGGTTGCAGGGTCTTTGTTCTCTGACGTTTCTCACCTGACACACCGGCGTTTATCTGTACAATTAAGCAAAAAACATGACTTATTAGAGAAGGCAACTATTGGCCAATCAGCAGAGATCCAATTTCAATGCTGCTGTGAAAATTGAAGCCTTTTTTCCTGATACAACTTGTTTAGCAGAGGACATCCAGCTGTTCTGGAGCCACATACACAGTAGGGTTCACAGAACTATTGTGTTAGACACACATCTGATCACCTTATAGTCCATTTTAGGGGACAGCTGTAGTGTATCAATCCACTCTCGCGCACCTTTTGCAGCTGACCTATATCGATGGCAAGTGGTGCTTCAGTTTCTATGTCGCTTCACAATGGCGCCATTTGTTTTCTTACTATAAGCCTTCATGATGTGTGAGATAGGAAATTAGATTGCGAGTAATAGCAAGTTTTGCACTACACTGCTGAATATAGCAATAGTCAACGAGCAATCATTGGTTTGAAAAAAATCATGACCGAGGATATGACGGACGTTTCCATCAGTAGGCATCTCCTGCTTGCCAGATGAAGAGCGTCACTCCTTGGTTTCTGTTGCAAATGTTGCTACAAGTGACATTTACTGACCGTGCCGCCCGTAGCAATTATTTTTACGAGACGTTACCAATGAAGATTAACGATACCAGTCGTTTTATTGCGGAGCTTCTCTTTCATTTACACTGTTCTCGTTACAATACAAATGTCCTGAAACCAGCAAATTATAGCTAAAAATTGGACGGCGTGAATGGGCCTTATTTCCTACTTCCAGTAAGTAGCTCTTGGTCACACTCAAAACTATTGTGTCACTAGCCGTACAGGGACTCATTTATACATAGTGGGCAACATGTATGACCGGGGCTGCGGCAGATATCTGGCGTCTGTACAGCCTGATATCGGACACAGCCCCGTTCATACATTTTTAAATCTCCTGCATGCCACTCCGGGGCGCAATACATTGTGCCTGCGGCACTTTGTAATGCACCCGATCTCGGGGTGTGTGCAGAAGGTGTGGCGCAGTAGAACCGTACCAAGCTATAGATTTGTAGCTTCAGTACAGCAATTCTAGGCGCATTGCAGCTGGAACAGGTAGCGCACTTTCAGTGGGCGTTCACGCGGCTTATTTTGGGCACGGATTGCAGCCTTATTGCACGCCATACTGCACTGCAATATGGCGGGAATCCGTCCCAGTCATTCTATCTCTCCTAAACGCTTGGCGAATCCGCCGGGCGGGGAGAAAGTGACATGCACATTATCCTGGCGGGATATGTGTCGTGGATAATGCATGTCTATGGGGCCAGAGGGCAACTCCCCCGACCCTTATTCAGGTCGTAATTGATGCGAAATCCGTCCCGCAATTACGGCTTGAATAAGCCGTGTGAACCGGGCCTCAAAGTGGTTTGCCTGAGCCCGAACTGTCGCCCGAACGCTGGAATGCCCCTAATTTATGACCTGCTGTAGAGCGGGTTCATAAATCAGGCGCATGCTATGCCCTTTTTATGCGCATGAAATTTGCCGTTCGCATGCCAAATTTCATGCATGTCGCCCCGAGTGACTAAGTCTATGTTATACACTCATAACCCAAGTTTATACTCTTTAAAGGGGTGTGTCGGCAGTTCAGAAAGCTCCTTCATCTGTCAGGGCATGATGAAAAATAGAAAAATGCAGGCAGTCCCCGGGTTACAAAAGGGATAGGGACTGCAGGTTTGTACTTAAAGAGAACCTGTCACATAGTTTTTGCCCCACTGGATGAGGACAGAACAGGTTAGTGTCAGACCTGCTGTTTCCAGCGCTGTGTCCCTTATTCTGTAAGATTCTGTAGTTTTCGTGTATTTAATGCTCAATTCTGCAGTTTTCAGCCAGAAGAGTCATTCGAAGAGTCCTTCAGAGTGTCAGTTTTTTCAAACTCCGCCCACCTGAGGCTAGCTCCACCCACCTCAACTGACAAACCTATTACTTTGAATAGGTAGAAACATGTGAATAACTGTCAGTGGGCGGGGCTAACCTTTGGTGGGTGGTGCTAACACCTGCTCATTAATAAGATTTGAGGGATAAATGCTCTAAAACTGCTGCATCTTACAGAATAAGGGGCACAGCGCTGGGAACAGCAGGTCTGACACTAGCTTGTGCTGCCCTCAGCAAGTGAGGCATTACCTATGAGACAGGTTCCCTTTAAGTTGAATTTGTATGTAAGTCGGAACAGGTATATTTATTAAATGTAACTCCAGCACAAAAGTTTTTTTTTTTCCGTTTTGGATAGTGCAGCGAAGGGTTTTTACATTTGTTTTTCTGTCTGTGCCCCTGTTAACAACATTTCACCTCATGTGCTGCTGTGGCATGCTGGAACTTGTCATTCCACAGCCACTATCTGCTGTGGAACATGGAACTACAAGTGCCAGCATGCCTCATAAGTCTGTTTGTCACTATAGGACAGATGTAAGTCAGAACAGTGTAAGTCGAGCACTGCCTCTACAGTACTTACCTGCTCTTGTTGTATTGTGATGGCCCTTTCGGTGATCTTAGCTGTATCTCTGAGCGTTCACCATTCACCTGAACTTTGCGGCCTGTGATTGGCTGCACCTGTCAGATGAACAATGGACGTTCACAGCTACAGCCAGGATCACCCGGACGTCTGCCACTATAGAACAAGAGTGTCCAGGAGATGAGTGTTCTTCTTGTCTTCTAGATTTAATTATTCCCCGATTTTGTGTTGCTGCTGATATATTACACTTTTTGAAATCATTCAAGTCAATGGGACTGGGGCTGTACTACCACATACAAGCCATTGATGAGAATACTGAGACAATTCTGTTTTCTCATGGCCAGAAACCTGTTGTCTTGAGTCTCCCTGGGACACACTTTTATTCATATGTCTACATGTGTCCCTGGCAGATCATTGCGTGGGTAGAACCAGAAATACTGGGAAAACCCCATTAATGAACATGTATCACTGTACCCATGTGGTGCCCATGTACATGAACTCCAAGGTGGCTATACTGGAATATGCTTCAGGTCTTCGACTCTGGGACCACCAGTGATAACCTAAAATCTTAGAAGGAACCACATCACCTTTTGTTATCAAAATCTGGAGTCATTATCCATTTAATATCCTGTTATTTATTATCATACTGTAGATACATGCAAAGGAGCCCAAACTTTTGGTGATGTTTCCTCATCCGCCAAGATTCTATTGTTCTAACCCGATATCTGCTATAAGTTTGTTGTATATAACTAGGGCCATTTATTGAATACAGTAGATCGATATGAATAACTTTTTGCAAGTTGCCATGGTTTCCAGAATTGACATGGGGCCACCAAACCGTGCATTGGTTCCGGCAAGGTCAGGATTTGGATAGCAGACTATTGTGCCTTCTACTATGACTGAATAGCACAATTGATGACCTAATTCTTTAGCGAAATCTCCATAATTTATGAATTCTTTACATGAAAAAAACTTTGGAGTGACCCATACATAGTTGGCAGCATGTTGAATGATAGAGTTTGAAGTCAGCGAATGTTCTGCGTGGATAAAAGTGCCTGACGCCGCATGATAGAGACTGTAATTACTTCTCACAATGAGCCTTATTAATAGTGAGGGGAGGCCTCCCTACAAGATTGAAGCTTCTGACTTTTGAAGGTCTTCAAGAGGCATTTGATTAACTCCTTCACACCTAGAGGATGAGCGCGCAGTGGTCCTGCCTGACAAAGTCTCTTATTTCCATGATCCTTATCTGTATATTCTCAAACGCAGCACCCCTTGGTACGATATTTATGTGGACACATAAAAAGCGTTGGCGTCATGTTCATAAATAAAGAGGAATTTCCAATCGTAGGGCATAATTAAATGTCTATTTTGATGTATGATGAGGTGAAACCATTCACAGTAGATCATACTGGACGATACGGGCTGTAGGTAACCAAACGTATCCGCTGATCAGGATGTTCAAAAGAACAATCCAGTGTTAGGCCCTTGAAGAATCAATGGGATTTTTAAACTATGTATTCTGAGTTTAGGAAAGGCTGAAGAAAGTATTTGAAGACTACACACAATGGGAAAACATACAGGCTTGTGTTCCAGCTACTACATTTTACTTATTGTTTTTTAAGAAGAACTGGAGTGTTTTTTGGAGGGAGGTGGACATATCTGTGAATTCATACAGACCTTGCAGGGGAGAAATATTTTTGTATTCCATTTGATCTAAATAATTATGCAGTAAATGGATCTGGACATGCATGCTAAAATGTTACTACTAAAAACAAGAAAATGTGAAAAGGAAATATCCTAAAAACATAGCTCACACCTTCCATCTGAAGGTATATTCACATCTCGTTTTTGGCTCCATTACAGATATCTACCAGAAAAACAGTATCCCAATCTATACTGAGTCATTGAAAGCAGTAATTGAAGCATATAAATGGTTTCTAGAAAACGTATGGGGAAAAATTATTTCAGGTAAAGCCCCCTCAAAAGACAATGGGACATTCCCTCTGGCTGGAGAAAAAAGGATTCAATCTCCAGAGGAGAAAAGCATTCTTCACTGTGAGAACGGTAAATCTGTGGAATAGCTGCCTGTGGAGCAGTTCACAGCAGGAACAGTTGAGGGTTTCAAGAAAGGATTAGATATCTACCTAAAACTAAAGAATATTAGTATGAATGTAGCCATATAAACTTCTAGATCCAGTCTGATGGCAACTCTGGGATCAGGAATGAAATCTTCCTCAGAGCAGATTGGTTCTTGCCCTTTGGGTTTCAAAGCTTTCATCAGCAGAGGAAACTAAGCTTAAACTCCTTATCTCCCTCCCTTCACCCACATTTTCCCCACCCTTGGTTAAACTTGATGGACTTATGTGTTTTTTTTTAACCATACTAACTATGTAAGCATTGTCTTATCTGGACTGTGTTTGCTCTATTTCCTGTACGTCCGTCGCTCAATGGGCTGGACACAAAAGTGCAGCCTACACAACAAGGTGTGAGCGCACCCTCATACCATATGTTGCGAGCACTCCTTTATGTATACCTTTACTGAGGCATTGAATAGAAGGCCACACCTTGGCAACTGCCTACTAATGTATGCCTAAAGAATACCCTACTGGCTTATTCTTATGGCCATAAACCTGTCGTCTCGAGTCTCCCTGGGACATACTCTTATTCGTATGTCTACATCAGGGGTTCCCAAAATCCAGTCCTCACGCCCCACCAACAAGTCATGTTTTCAGGATATCCCACAGAATGCACTAACATTAGTGATATCACCTGTGCAATGCTAAGAAAAGCCAGAAAACATGACCTGTTGGTGGACCTTGAGGACTGGAGTTTGGGAACCCCTGGTCTACATGTATCCCTAGCAGATCAAGTCAGTCATTGCAAGGGAAGAATCAGAAATGCTGGGAAAACCCCATTAATGAACATGTATCACACTACCCATTGTGGTGCCCATGTACATGAACCCAAAGGTGGCCATACTGGAATATGCTTCAGGTCTTCTACTCTGGGGCCACCAGTGATAACCTGGATTTAAAAGTGCAGCCTACATAACAAGGTGTGAGCGCACCCTCATACCATACATTGCGAGCACTCCCTTATGTACACCTTTACTGAGGCATTGACTAGAAGGCCACTCCTTGGCCACTGCCTACTAATGTATGCCTAAGGAATACTCTACTGGCTTATTCTTATGGCCAGAAACCTGTCATCTCAAGTCTCCCTGGGACACACTCTTATTCGTATGTCTACATGTATCCGTAGCAGATCAAGTCAGTCATTGCAAGGGTAGAATCAGAAATGCTGGGAACACCCCATTAATGAACATTTATCACTTTACCCATGTGGTGCCCATGTACATGAACCCAAAGGTGGCCATACTGGAATTATAATATGCTTCAGGTCTTCTACTCTGGGGCCAGGTGATATCCTGGATTCAAAAGTGCAGCCTACATAACAAGGTGTGAGTGCACCCTCATACCATATGTTGCGAGCACTCCTTGATGTATACCTTTACAGAAGCATGGAAAAGAAAGCCACACCTTCGCCACTGCCTACTAATGTATGCCACTGGCTTACACTGGGCGCATGTGGGCCTATAGGTAATTTGGCAAGTGCACCAGGAGCTTTTCCAGGTATTTAACAAATGTAAAGAAAAAACGAGGTCTGAATTAGTATGCAAACCTGCTACTTGCCGTTTAGCAGCAGCAGCACCGCTATATCACCATCCATCGACTATTGAATAAACTGCTGTAAATTCTACAGCATCAACAGGATTCCCACCTCGCCCACTTACAGGCTTTTTTAAAAAAAAATTCTGCAGTTCGTAAGGAATTCTTTTACTAATGAGCCTTGACCTTAATCAATGTTGCTCTGTACATAAATCACACCAATATGCTTTTAGGTGATTATTTTCATACACTATAATAAAAGATCTGAACATTCAGGGTCAAGTTTGAAAAATTTGTGCCGAGAAAAATAGCTGGTTTCCCTTGAATAGTGCATTTCGAGTCACCCAGTCTGTCCCAAAATGGCATTGGAAGGTCTTCTCCGACACTAACAAATGCTCATTAGTCCATCGGACATGATAAAAAATAGAAGGAAAGAAGAAAACTTGCTTCAGTCGTCCAAGTCATCCTAGAAGATGACTTTCCTGTTAATACGTCACAGGTCTCAGTGGTCACATGCTGAATATACATGTAACTGTTGCGACCTATGATTAGCTGAAGCTAAAAGCCTTGGGTTGGGGGGAAAGCGATGACCACAGGGGCAACATCTCTAACAATGTCAGGGTATAAAGGAATCGCCTCAGCCACAGTCAGTTTTGATGAATGGTTAAACTCTTCTACTTCTTTGAAAACAGGTAAAAAATTTTGCTGAAATCTTTGCCCTGGGAGCAGAATCTTTTCCCCTGGGGCAGCGCTTTGCCTGCTCCATGTCATCAATTGCACTCCTCATGTGATGAGGCTGAAGATATGGGAGCAGTAGCACCGGCCGGACCCAATTCCTCTTGCTCTTTGCACTGCATCGAACTAACTGGACCAACTAATTACATATTTTGGGAATCTGAGTCGGTCCCTTTTATGATGACTCAGACTCCTGCAAAATAGGCACCGACTCCACGACAACAACTCCACAGCCCTGGTATTAATATACTGTAGTGATTTCATCACAAACATCAGCATAAGCAGCCAAACTCTGAATTGCATAAAAAAAAATGCACTAGGTCTTATTTTCAGGGGGATGTCTTATTTTCGGGGAAACAGGGTAAATGGCATGTAATGGGTGTGGATAGATTTTGCACTGGGCATCATGACTAAATCGAAAGTCATGTAAAAAAAAGGATCAAGCTGGCTCATGGCGATTTTATCCAATTGTTTTGAAATAATTTGTCTTGGATCCTGTAAATCTGGAATCGGGTCTCCGGCCCGTGACTCTGTTCACCTGCGTCTGTAAATTCCATCAATTCTACTATTTACGATGGCAAGAACAGCGCCTGGAGCCAAGAACTGGTCCAGCAGAGCGGTCGCGGCCCTGTTATGAATAGAGGTCATGACACCTGTGTGTGCAGAGCCTGATTATGAAGTGTATCCGACCCTGGGGTCTTAGGTATAACATCTGCACATCATGTCACCGTACACATGTAACATATCGCTTTCCTGTCCGGGACATCGGCGCACAGATTATAGTAATTACAATGACATTGCCATGAATGAAAGGTGGTAATGTAACACATTAAAATTAATTGTGATTTCATGGTAATTTAGTACCATATTTTCTTGCGCATTTAAGCAGTCCCTGATTTATGTCACAATAATTCCAGCAAATACACACACCCAATACCTATCAGCAATTTTCCTGTGGATTTCACTCCAATGCACAAAAATATGAGTTGGCTGCATAGATCTTTCATGCTTCTCAACTGTTAAATAGTATAATTGTCTTCTCTATCTTCAAGGAGCTTCGTTTGAGATGCTAATTGCATTCAATTTATAACTCTCGAGCGTTCCTCCACAATGCCAGGTATTCTGGGTGCATGATGGATTGCATTGTAAAAGCAGAATGGATGAGCGTGTTGCGCGGGGTCACTCTAAACAAATGAATATTAAAACCAGTTGCTTCCTCCTTTATTTTCAGGTGCAAAGTTGTTTTCCATTATGATTTGATAGAGCCGCCATGCTTATTGAGCAGTAATTAAAACTGGGTTGTACATAAATTCTAATTAGGCCAAATAGTGATCAAAACGCTAAGTCCTGGAAAAAAATAACTTTTTATTTAAAGGGGTTGTTGGAGATTAAAAATACAGGTGTTTTTTTCCAGAAACGGGGCCAGTCTTGTTCATAAATGATGTGTGGTACTGCAACTTTGCAACCCATTCACTTAAAGGGGCTTTCTCATTAAAAAAAAAAAAAGCTATTAACATGAAGGGAAAGGTAAATGAAAACTATTGCCAAATACATTGCTGTTTTGATTTTGCTTTGTTCAGGAGATAAAGAAGATTTTATCTACGGCTAGTGTGCACAAGTTTCTCTTGATTACCGACCACCTCTCCCTTTTCTTTCTCTTATATAACTGCTTCAAGCCTAAGCTTGTGGTGAGTCACTCCCTGCTGAGCCTTATCTCTAGCACAGGAGCTTATTTACCTAAAGTAATTACAAGTTTTAACCCTTAAAGCTCAGTAGCTTTGTGCACTACAGATTATAAACCTCTTGCACTGATATAACTGTAACAGGAATAGCTACCGTAGTGATAGCAGCGCTGAAGTGAGTCTGACACTGGCTGTAGCTTTGTGAAACAACAAGGTGAGGCAACCTCTTTAAGTGTGAATAATCTGAGATATTCAACACAGCCGTTGGACAACACTAAAATCGTAGAAGTGTTTTTCTTATCCCAATGGGACACCTTGTTTGTCCCAAGATGGCATCGGGAGAAAAATTAGAAGGGGAGTCAACAAGATGAGAGTGGCTATACTGGAACCCTTTACATGATTTGTTGGTCTATTATGGATTGAAGACAATGGTTAGATGCCCTGCTAGGATTTCCTGTGATCATTAGCTAAATGCTCAGACTGGTCATTATGTATAAGAGATTTGACCTGCTGATTTGCATAAATCAACTTTCATCCAAGAAATCAGCCTATTGCTGGATTGTGGCAAGGCACAAAGTTTTTGGAAGACCACAAGATCTGTAGACTATCTGCAAAGCTTTTTTTTCTCACTACAAGGATTATCCTTCAACAAATAGGGAACTGTAAATGAAGACTTTTTTCAAATATTTAGCTTTGTTTATTTTGCTTTGTTGAGAAGATAAGAGAGATTTGATGTGCTCTGAGTGCACACACATTTTTCTAGGTTACCATCCTGCTCTCCTCTTCTCTCTCTGCTTTTTGTGTTATCTAATAGCAGGGAGTGACATCACCACAGGTCGGCGCACAGGACACCAGCAGCTTGAGAACGGAGTGTGTGATCTCCAACAAACAAAGGAGAGGAGCTTGTTTTGCTTACTTTAGAGCAGTGAGCCTCAGAGCTACTAGATAAGATCTCCTACTCTCATGTCAGTGCAATCAGAAGAGCTGCGAATGTGGAGCTGATCTGCTAATCACTACTACAGAACCACCCTCAGCCTGACCAGAAAGAGACAGGAATCTAACACTGCTTGTGGTTCAGAGAAACAGCATGGTGAGGCAACTACTAAAAGACCTCACATCGCCTAGTACCAAACTGTTGCATCACAACTTTTTGACTGTTTATTTGTTTTATTACAAAGGGATCTGGATAAGTTGGAGGCTGGGGCAGAGAAGTGGTTGAGGTTTGACACAGATAAATATAAGGTTATGCACACGGGGAGGAAAAAACCATTCCATGATTACTTGTTAAATGGAAAAACGCTGGGAAAAAAGTGACTGGAGAAGGGTTTGGACCCTAGGGGACTTAAAAAAAATTGTAGCAGCCAGGTCGGGCAACCCCAAAGGCAAACGGGATCATGGGGGTTTTAAAAGGGGAATAGAGCCATAGAAACATTGTCTCCCATTTACAAGTCTCCGGGTCAGCCCACGTGGAATTTTGTGTACATTTTGGGGCACCATTCACGAAAAAAAATTTAGAGCTTAAACAGGTACAAACGGGCAACAAAAATAAAAAAGGAGGGGTGGACTAAAATACCCAGAAAGATTAGCAAGTTGGGTTATTTATTTTTAAGAAAAGCGGCTTCGGGGGGACATAAAAAATAGTGTAAATATTTAAAGGGACAAAATAGTATTCCCCCCAAGATCTATTTATACCCAGGTTTGTTCTAAACAAGGGGACTCCCTACATCTTAAAAAAAGAAGGTTTACTAAACATAGAAAGGGGTTCTTTTCTGTAAGGCAGTGAGACGGGAACTCTCTGCCAGAGGAACTTTTCAGGTGAATTCACAACAGAGGTTTTAAAAAGGTCTGGATGGGTTACTAATGTAATAATATACAAGTTTTAGTGACGGATTCTGGAGAAGGGTCTGGATACATTTCAGAATTTAAAAATAAACAATTAAGTGACCGGGAATTTTGGAGAAGGGGCTGGGGTACATTTTTTAGATGTAATAATAGAACAATTATGTGCCGGGGTTCGGAGAAAGGGCGGATACATTTCTAGATGAATAATAGAACAATTAAGTGACCGGATTCTGAGAAGGGGCTGGGGAAAATTTTTTAGGGTAATAAAAACATTATAGGACCGGGGTTCTGGGGAGGGGGGCTGGGCATTTCTAGATGTAATAAAGAACAATTATGTGACCAGGATTTTGAGAAGGTCTGGAACATTTTTGATTAATAATATAACAATTTTTAGTACCCCGGGATTCTGGAGGGGTCTGGATAATTTCTAATGTAATAATTTTAAACCCCAATTATTTCCGGAAATTTTTTGGGGGGGTTGGGGAAAAATTTTTAGAGTAATAATGAACAAGGTTTTTTAGGGGTTCTGGAGAAGGCGCTATCCCGGGATTTTTTCTGATTTTCCAAATTGGAGTCGGAATTTTTTCCCTAAAATGACAATTCCCTTACCCCATGGGGGGGGGTTGCCCTTTCGGGAAAACTGTAACAAAGGGGAACTGTGGGGTATTTTTTTTCCCTTCAAACTTTTAAGTTCATCTGAAAATTTTTGGGGAACCCCTTTTTGGTGCTCCATGGTGATTCCCTTCAAAACAAAAAAACCGGTTTTTCATTAAAAAAAAACGTAAAAATAATTATCCGCTGGAAATGGGAATTAACACCCCCCGGGGAAAACGGTGGTTTTTGCGGGTTGCGGAAATCACCTTAAACAAAAGGATTTTTTTTTTCCCCATTCGAAAGCTTTGGGGTTTCTTTCACCCAGCACGTACGCCGGGAAATTTTTGGGAATAAAAACCGGGGGGGATAACTTTTCTTTGAAAAATTAAGTTTAAAAATTTTTTTCCAAATTTTAAAAACCCCAATTCCACTGTTAATCTTTTGTTGCCCTTTTTTTAAACCCCCTCAGGGGTCCCACTTTTTCTCGTATTTGGAGGGGAAAGTTTTTTATTTGCTCTCTGGAGAGAGATCGTGTACGGCCCTGTCATTCCCCTCGGCTGTGTAAATTGTTATAAAACCTGTCACCGTCAATAACAATGGCACATACGATGGAAATTCTCAATGAGTTGGATGCAGCAGAACACGGCTGTAATTATGATTTTCGCCGTGTGGTAATTTTTGTGCTTAAAAAACGTCAGTCACTTCCATGTAGCAATTTAAATTTTAATTTTTAGCTTTATTTTTTTTTTTTTTAGAACCATATTGCAGCCCGGGGTTCCACCTCTCCATTTTTCGTGATGCGTTTACACTGCTTTACAAAATTGGGGTTGGGTCACTTCTCACAATAGTGGAGTCCCCACTAAATAAGGGGGTGTTCCTACAAAGAAACATCCGCTTCACAAGTTGGCTTTGGCTAGCTACAAGCCCTCTGTGTGAGAGAATGAGGAGGGCGGCGCTTGTGGCCGTCCTTTCCTTTCACTTCTATGGGAGCTCTGAATCTAGCCAAGTTGAGTGTTCTTGACTATTTTCAGGAACTCCCATAGAAGTGAATTTAGAGGACAGCAGGTTGGGGAGCCAATCGGTGAAGTGGATGTTCCGTCAAGGGAACATCTCTTTAGGCATTATACAGCAGTATTAAAGGGGTTTTGCCACGATCTAATGTTGACGTGGGATCCTCCAAAATGGGTATTTAGTCACTTTTCTAAATATATGTAATTAAAAAAGTAAAGCCTGTGAGAGCTACAGCTTCCTTACATGCACTTAGTTTCCTGACTGTTTACATTAGATACGACCAGGAGCTGATCTGGCCGCGCTTGCATTGTTTGCACTTCTTATCTGATGGCAGGACACATGAACGAGCTTTGAAGGGACTGGGGAGAAAAGATCCTGTGTCTGCTGCATAGAGAATCCACTGGTTGTAATGTAATTATCTGAGTAAACATGCAGATACTCCCTGGATCCCTGCTCAGCCCTCCTACCTCCCCCTGCATCAGTTTGTGAACAATTGAAAGAACTCTGCCTGCTTGGAGCTTATCTTCTCTCCTGAGCAGATAAGAGGGAGAAAACAAAACCCATAGAGCTTGTGCACAATACAGTTATCCTCTGTGGATTAGCCAAACATGTATGCTCAACTACAGAGACTGAATATCAGGAGCGTGCATGGAAGGTGGAGTGATGACATCACAGAGGAGGTACTTTTTTTATTAAACAGAAACACAACGCTCCTTTTTCATGCCTCAAGAGGGGAGTATCAGCCTGTTAGGTAAGGAACTCACTTCTTGGCAAAACCCCTTTAAGGATATGCTATAAATACTTTAGATGAGAAAAAAACTTTAACTGGCTACAGGATTTTGAAAAATGGCTTTTTTTTTTGTTTTCTTTCCCAAAAATGGTGCCACTCTTGTTTATGGCTTGTGTGTAGTGTTGGCGAATTCACCTCAGTGGAGTTAAAGTACATTACCAGATACAAATTTTTTGGTCCACCTTGGGAGAAATTAAACATGGCGTTTGGTTGGTTTTGTTTTTTGGGTTAAGTATTTTTCAAAATTTAACTATATCTGATATACGACCAACTTTCCAATGGGAATCAAGTGGAAGATAGAGGTGAGGGCATCACTTTTTGACTTCTCACATAACTTTCTGGCAACATAAGATAAGGTAACGGGTCTATTTGGTAGAAAATGAAATAATATTCTACTGGGGCTAAATTAAAAAAAAAAAAAATCTATACTTACCTTCCTTGGCTCCAAGGCTGGGTCTCCCTGGTCTTCTATTTCCCTTCCCTTCTCTTTAGAACGTGACATCATTACTGCAGCCACTGATTAAATGCAGAGGTCACGTTCTAGTCCCTTACACCACCATTCAGATGTGAAGAGCTCTGAGCAGAGATGTGACCTCTGCATCGGTGACCGAAGAGAACGGAAGGTTAACAGAAGACCCAGTGCTGGAACAGAAGAACAGGGCAAGGCAACCGTAGTTTTTAAATTTTTTTTTTTTATTTGGCAACAGTAGCCTGTTATTTAAAGGTACCATTAGCATTTTTCTTTTCAGATATTGACAATTTGCATCTATTGTATGTTTTTTTTTTTTTAAAACTGTTATATATATATATAATTTATTAAGGTTTCCCTCTGATTTCCCTTCTGTCAGCTCTGATAGCACAGCAGTGAAGGATTGCTTGAGGATCCTTCCTTTGGGACGGCTATGAATTGAGAGATGGAATTCTTATGTGAAGTAACTTCCTCCTCAGTGCAGTAAAAGATGACCCCATAATCGTTTTATGTATATCACCAACGACCTAGTAGCTTCCAAAGCCTCACGTCACTACTCTTAGACCTGTCCTCTTCCTTTGACACTGTCGACCATTCACTCCTACACATCCTCTCCTCCCTCGGTATCACGGACTTGGCCCTTTCCTGGATCTCCTGTAGGGTCATGATGGACTTCAGCGTCTCTCCCTCGCCCACCTCCCCCTCTCACATGTCTCGGGTTGGTTTGGCCCCACCGGGGGTTTCAGCCCTTGGGCCCACAAATCTTCTCTATCTAACTTTTGGGGTCTGGGCCCAGCTCATGCCTCAAATGGCTTTTTTTACCTTCCCAGTATGTGTGATACCCAAAACCTAAAATTCTCGGGCCCCAGAAAATTCCCTTCTTCTCTCCCAGACCCCAAAAACTCCCCTATCATCTATATCCACCTTTTTCCCCCACCCCCAAAAAATGAACTTTGGGGAAAAGGGAAAATTTTTTCATTTTTCCCAATGTCCCACTCTGCCCCTTTCCACCGATCTCTTTTATCACTTTTAAACCGGTTAAAACTCTCTCACCAGCTCCCCCAAGTCCGCTCCTTGGGAAACATTTTACTCTGTTTTGTCCTTAAAACCGAAACATCCAACCCCCTTACCTCGGCCTCCGTCTCCCAACTAAAAAAATACCCCCCCAAAAAAAGCTCATTCCCTTTAAAACCTTGAAAGCCCCAAAAAATGCTGGTCCATGCCCTTGTTTTTCCCGCCAAAGGATTTTTGGCAAAACCTTTATCTGTGGCCTCCCATTGAAATCAGTTTCCCCTTCCAATCCACCCTCAACTCTGCTGCCATCTTTTCCACTCTCTACTCAAAAACTCCTCTGCCTTCCCCCTCTGCCAACCCCTAAAAACGGGGCTTCCCTTTGCCCAGGAATCCATTTTAAAGTTATTTCCCTTGAACCTACAAGCCCCTTTTCATACCCTCTCCCCTTCATCACCCTTCCCTTAATCTCTGATTTTTCCCCCCCTAAAACCCGGCCAATCTCCGCCCCCTCACAGGACCTTCTTTTTGCTTCCTCTTATAAAGCTCCTAAAAATTAACCCAAATTCCCCCAAAGGACTTTCCCATGCTTCCCCCATTATCGGGGAATTTCACTCCCTCAACCCCCCAGCCCTCCCCCCCACTCTCATTTGCTAAAAAGGGCCCGGGAAAAATTTATTTTCTTCGGACCCCAGGGCCCAAACTTTTAACCCTGTGTTGAAACTGCTCCCCCCCAACAAAAAAGTTCCCCCTGATTTGTCTTTTTCCCCACCTTTCCTTTTTTGGACTGTAAGCCCTCTGGGCGGGGCCTCTCTCCCCCCTGTACCAGTTGTTAGTTACTTATTGCCCAATTTGAAATTTTTTTGCCAAAATGTTTTTGTATGAAAACCCCATCGCCAATTTTACAGCGCCCTGGAATCAAGGGCGCTCTAAAATAAATAATAATAATAAATCTCTGTGGTCAGGTTTTATTTTTTCTTTTCTTTTTTCCCCCCGGGGAAAAACAATACAGTGGCCCTTTTTAAACTTTTAAATTTTTTAAATGGACTTTTATAGAAAAAAGCACCCCAACTAAAAAAAGTGAGATTAGTTTGACCTGCAATTCAGGAGCTTTGTTTCTCAGCTAGAAAAAAAAACAATATTTTATATGTAATTTTTTTTGAATAAGACAAATAAAAAAATTATTCCCTTTAAAATTCAAAAAAAAAAAATTTTTTTCCCCATTAATATTGGTTTTAAAGAAAAGTGCTTTTTGTGGGGCAGGGGTTCAAATTTTTTGATTTAGAAAATGCTTTTAAGAAACTTTGACTGGTTTTTTAAAAATTTAAAGGGCATCAGGGAAATGGGGCCCTATGGGATGGTTGTGTAACTTTGGGTTTGGGCAGAATAAAAAAAGTTTTGGTCTTACACTTTTTTGAATTTTTTCCCATTCTTCCGGGGAAATCCTACAAACCGATCTTTAAAAGGGGCCCAAAGCTCACCCCGAAAGGGGCTTGTTAGGGTGTTTCTAGGGTCAGGTCTCAAATATCCTTGATTTGGTGGGAAAGTATACTTTTTGCTTAAAAATGCTTGAACTTTTTTTTCCTCAGTTTTTTACAGGTGGAAATGTATAAAATACAGACTTACGGGATCAATAAGTTCTCTGTATCTGCATTTTTATCCCCTATAGTGAATCTTTGCAAATTGACCCTTAAATCCCAGTTGATAATTTCCCTGCGTTACCCTGCAACATCTTTCTTGCTGGAAATTTTTTTCCTCCTTGTTGAAATGGGAGACCGGGGCCGGACTGGCCCACAGGAAAATTGGGGGGAAAAATCCGGGGGGGCCCCTTGAGCAGGGTTAGACCTGGGAATAGTTTTTTTTTAGCTGTTTATACGGGCCTCAGAAAAGGCAAAAAAATTTTTAAAAAAGAGAGCCAAAAACCCAAAAGAGCAGAGTATAGGGGAAAGGGTACAGTAGTTTTGGGGGGTGGGCCCCTTAAATAAACTCCATTGATGGGCCCAGAAACAACTCAACTGGGGGGCCTCTAGATTCTCTACCTTTAGCCCTAGGAATCCATCGCTAAATTAGTGGTAGACGTTAATAAACTATATCCCTATAAGGGTCCGCCCACACGGCATGGGTTTTCTTGTCAGATTTTCAGACGGTTTGGGTTTTGGAAAACCGTTAAAAAACCAAAAAAGGAAAACCTTTTCCCCATGGGCCCTTTAAATAAAATTTTCTGTTCAGTAGTAAAACCACTGAAGGAAATTTTCTGCTGATGGCTTTTTCTAAAAAAATTTTGACCCTTGAAACAATCTTCTGCACGGTTTTCGGGGGGCAAGGTGTTGCAATTAAAATGGTTATGGGGGTCGGCGAAAATGAAAAAAAACCCGCCCCCCAAAAACAAGCAAAAGACTTTTAAAAAAACCAAACCCCAAAGATTTTTAAAACAGAATCCAAAACGGCATTTTCATATCCCGGGTGGGGCCTTTCCCCAGGGGATGTTTTTTGTGCCCTTTGGGTTGGCCCAAAATTCAGATTGTGGGGTTCCTGGTTTTAATCTTGTTCTTAGGTAAAAAAGGTTAAAAGGGGGGTTTTTTATTCACCATTTGGCAGCCCTTTTTTTAATGTTTTAAGCAAAAGGCCTTGGGGGAAATGGAGGGGCGGGTTTCCCCTCCCAAAGCAGGGTGTTTCTTCTCTCGGCGCACCCCCCAAAGGGGGTGTCCCACTTTGGGGAATTATTCTTTTGTGAGAGGGGGAAAAAGGAAAGGTTCTCAGCGGGTGTTGGAAGGGGAAAAGCAAAGTGAACTCGATAGTATTTTTTAAACGTTTCTGTCTTTCTCTTTTTCCACATACTTTGAAATTTAGAAATGGGCTTTTGGGAATTTTCGGGGACTCGGGGGAAAGTTTGGGGTGTTTTTTTTTTTCTCTGTCTTAAAACACATTTGTTTTTCCCCCTGCAGTTATTCCTTCTAAACCTCTACAGATTGCAGGACAAAACTATTTTGCTTTTTTGTTTGTTTTTTAAATGGGGACTACCCGATCTCTCTTTTGCTGTTGGCCCTTTTATAAGGAATTATTTAAAAATTTTTTCTCACCCGCAAAAATACGTGCCCCCTACCACTGTTTGTGACAGTGAAATCTCTTTTCCGCGCTTGCATAGGGGGGTCGCCCCAAACTACTCCCTTGTGTCAGGGGAAATCTCTTTTTCCCCGAACGAAATACGCCCACCCCTTTCCACTGCTTGCTGTCAGTAAAATCTTTCTCCCCGCAGGCATGTCGCCCCCTCCCCAATGTTTGCGTCGTAAAATCTCCTTCCCGGAAGTTTACTTGCCCCTTTCCCAACTGTTGCTGTCGTGAAATTCTTTTCTCCGGTCCCCTTACGTGAAGTAAAATGCTTCCCTGTAAAGGGGAAAATTCTCTCTCCGGCCAAAAAGTGGGCCCCTTACCATGTTGTTTGTCAGTAAAATTTTCTCTTTCCTGGGCCGCTTTCCCTTTCGCCCCTCCCAAACTGCTTGTGTCAGTAAAAAATATCTCTTTTCCCCCCCTCCCTTCCCCTCTCCCGTGAAACGGGCTCGTTCTCTTAAACCATAGCACTTTCCCTTTTTGGTTTAAAAAAGGACGGAAAAATGCTTGGTTTTTTGGGTTTTCCCTAAATTTTCAACTATAATCTTCTTTGTGAAAAAAACCCCCTTTTAAAGGGGGTCAAAAACCCCACTTTTTGTTATTTTCCTAGAAAAACAAAAAACCATGAATTGGGGCTCCCCCGAGTGCATAGGGATATCTAAATTATGGACTCTGCCCAAACGAAGGGTTGGAGTAATTGGAGGCTTTTGCCCCCGTCGGGAGGGGGGGAAAATGTTGGGCATTAAATTTTTTTTCTACGGGTTAAAAAAAGGAAAAATTGACTCTGAGGGGGTTCCCCAGCAAAGAAGTGGAGCCGTAAAAATTTTTCAAAGAAAGCGAAGGCTTGTTTGGGGCCTATGGGGGGAAGGCATGCTACGTGCCGAGGAGCCCTGAAGGTTTATGCATAAACTGCTGGGGCTTTTGGCCCATTTTCTTGGGAGGCCTAGTGGCAGTACATTATTTGGAAGTTTCCTGCTTCTAAAATTCACCCTAAGACCCTGGGAGATTATGTGCTTTGGCTGGTGGTAGTCTCTGCTTTTATCTGGGGAAAATTATTTAAAAGTTCACAGTTGAAACAGTTTTTCCCTTCCCCTGCTTTCTTCATTTCATCGTTCTTCGTAAAAAAACCCCCCGGATTTGTCGCGCCCCTTTTTTCCCCTTTCCCCCCCCCCCCACCCCCCCCCCCACCCCCCCCCCCCCCCCCCACCCCCCCCCCCCCCCCCCCCAACCCCCCCCACCCCCCCCCCCCCCCCCCCCCCCCCAACCCCCCCCCCCCCCCCCCCCCCCCCACCCCCCCCCCCCCCCCCCCCCCTTTTTTGCAGTGAATACGGTACTTTTGAACAGGGATCTGGCAGGCCTTTATCTTTTGAATTATACATATGTTTAGTGCACTAAATTTTCCCCGGGGTTTGTTGCCCCCTTTTTTTAAAAACGGGATTTGGTTTTTTTTAAAAAGCGGGGGCCCGCAATTTGCACGGTTTTAAAAGCCCAAAAGCGGGTTTTTTTACGGGGCCAATGAGGGCTGCGTTCAGGATTTGACAATCTGTTTCGTTCTCTTGATTAGTAACGTATATGTGTATTAGTAAGGTTTAGGAAGCTTGACGCTGTGCTTTGGATGTCAGACCTGGGACACTTTGAAGATATTTTAACAGGACTTTATAACTAAAGTTTAGTGTGAAAATCTTTTTTTTTTTTTTTTTTTTTTTGAAAAAAAGTAGAAATAAAATTTTCCGAAATGGGTTTTTTTCCGGGAACCTTTTAAAGGGATTGTCCTCCCCCTACAATTTTTATCTTACCTAAAACCCCTGTTTTTTGGTTTTTAAATTTTGAATTGGGGGAGGGTTTATTGGCTTTATAGGTTTGTAGTAAAATGCCCCGGTCTGTATTTTTTTGCAACCGTGCGGGCGGGCCTAAAAAGGTTTTTTTTCAAACAGGTTTTGGTTAGTTTTATAGCGAAAACGGGCAGGCCCAATCGGGAGGTTTCAAAACAGGTCTGTAACTTTAGAAAAAAACCCCATTTGGCGGGATATCGGGAGTTTTAAAAAAGGTCGGGTACTTTTTGAACCCAAACACTGGCCCCTATAAAGAGAGCTCTAACAGTTCTGAAAACCTATAGAAAACCAACACTGGCGGGCCTTTCAAAAAGTGTCCAAAAAAAGGTCTGTAACTTTAGAAACCCAAACACGGGGCACCCTTTATCAGGAGAGTTGGGAAAGGTCGGTAGTTTAAAGCGACCCGGGGGAGTAAAAGCTCCCCATACAAGAGGGGTATCTAAAAATAGGTAGGACTCCTTTTTAAATGGACCTTTTTGGGAAAAAGTGACTTGTTTTTTAAAGGTCTTTTAAAAAAAAAAAGCGCAATCCTTTAGTGAAAAAAAACACTTTTTTTTTTTTTTTTTAAAGAGCTTAGTTTTTCATGGCTTCATTAATAAAGTTTATTCAAAAGACTTCAATTTTCTATGACCTTATACATAAAGTTTTTTTAAAAAAAGTTTTCCCATTTTGGGGGACTTTTTTTAAAATTTAACATTTTTTTTTTCCCTTTTTTCCTTTCCATCATTGGGAAATCACTTCTGGGGGAACAGGCTGCCGGTAATTTTTTCTTCCCCTGACCCCAATTTTTCAAGATTTCTAAAGGCTGCCATTTGGGTTTCTTTGGTTGACCGCATCTGACACCCAGATGGTTTTGTGAAATCTCCCCTGCTTTCCTCCCGGGAAAGTTTAACCCCTTTTTAACCCCGAAACGCCTAAAAATTTAGTTTTTGACAGCAAAATTTTTTATAGTTTTTGCCCCTTTTGCATTTAAACACCCTTGTAACTTTTTTATTTTTTCAAGGGCGCAGTTGGACGAGGGCCTCATTTTATTTAGGGCATTTGAAATTTTTGGGGGGGAAAAATTAGTTTTAAAGGTTCAATTATAAATTTTTGCTAAATTTTTTTTTTTAAATGAAATTTTTTTTTTTTTTTTTTTTTTGCAAAAATTAAAAATTTCACACTTAATAACTGGGAAATTTCATTTACGGGGGTTTTTGGGGGGGCCCGTTTTTTTGGAAACCCTTTATTGTTTTGGGGGTTTTTTTGTGTGTGTAATATTTGCACAATAATTTTTTTATTAAATATTAATTTTTAATTTATTTTTTAATTTTTTTTTTCTTTTTTTTTTTTTTTCCCCCCAATTAAAAAGGGATAACGGTTTTTTTAAATTTTTGTTACCTTAGAATGTATTAGAAATATTCATAAAATGCAAATCCCATTGTATTCTGTGTCAGTCGGACAAGGAAAGTGATCAGGACAGCCCCACCCGGGCCATTGATTGTGGCTTCCTACAAAAGACACCCCTGGGGCAAATCTAGTTCCCCGGGGGTAAATTTTTCCCACCCTTTTTCCCCAAAGCTCTGCAGGGCCCACTAAACTGCGGCAATAAAAGGGGGTTAAGCAGGGGGGGGCCCGGAAGTTAAGTACAGCCCTTTTCTCAAACGCTGCTGGGCGGGGACCCGGGCAAACCCCCTTTGGGTTCTGCAATGAGGGTTGGGAAAGCCTTTGGGGGGATGGGAAAGGGGGTTTTTTTAAAATCGTTCTTGGGAAATTGTTTAAAGAGTAAAAGGACTTTCCTGCCCGAAATTTTTAAATCCACTGGGTGAAATTGGTAAAATTCCAAAGGAAGGCCAGGTCATGTAAACCAAGCATAACTGTTGAAATTGCTAGTTTTCCCTCTATGCAGCTGGGTTTAAAAAAAGGTTACTGGCACTGGGAGTGAAAGCGAAAAGAAAATTTTTAAACGTTACAAAGGGGGAGGGAAGGGAAACCCAAAAACCTAGAGTGCTCCTTTAAATAAAGTCCATTGAGAAACTTTTTATAAGGTTATTTTAATGCAGCATTAATGCAGCAACAACTCTTCGGGAATAGCTCCTGGTGGGTTGTAGACCCCTTTTTTCTTTGTTTTCATTTTGGAAACCCGGGTTCAGGCAGTATTCTTCGGGGATATCGGGGGTTGGAAGAGCTCGCTTTTAAAAGATATTAATTGTACTTTTTTTCTTTTCTTTTTTTTTACGGAAAGTGGCGTCTGTAAAAATTTGTGAAAGTTGTGGTGTGAAAGGGTTTTAAATTTGAAAACTTTTTAAAATTTTTAAATTGGAGGAAAGCCTGTTTTTTTTTTCCAGGGCTTTTTAAATAAAGTATATTGAAAAACGCTAACTTTTTAGGACTGTAAAATAAAATTTTCAAGAACTGCATAAATAAAGTTTATTGAAAAGATCTCATTCTGCAAAAAACGTATAAATTTAATTTGCCATGAAGACAGCTCACGTTTAAGTTCTCTAGAAAGTGTGGGTTTTAAACAAAGCGATTTAGGAAAAATGCCAAATTTTCATTTTTCTTTTCATTCTTTTCTTTTATCTGCTGCCTTTTTGGGCAAATAGCACAAAAGGTTGTAAGTTTTGTAGTGTTTTTTTTTTTGGACTTTTTTTTTCCACCATTTTTTAAAGGGTTTGTGTATGGGGCCCGGGTTTTTTAAAAAAGTTTTTAGAACCCCGTAGCTGCAAGCCCCCTGAATTTGGGCCGGGCCTAAACTGCATCGGGAGGTTCTGTTCCCGAGCGGGCCGGGCCCCTTTGGTGGGCACAGGGCCCCTTTAACGGGTGTTCCCAAATTTAAATTTAAAGGGGGAAAGGGCATGGCTTTGTCACAGTGTTGTTGTTTTTAAAGCTGTTTTTTCCTATTTTTTTCCGTTCTTCCAGTCTCCAGGTGGAAAAATCCCCAAAACAGATTTTTGGGGGGGCCCAAGCCTAAATGGAAGCACAAGATGAATCTCTTGTATCATGTAGCCATAGACCTTGTGGTCTGCCGAAATACCTTCTGTTCCAAACAATTTATTCAATGTTCTATGTGTCACAAGGCCCTTATGGGGAAGGGGCTTTAGAAAACCCCGACAGCCCCTTATTGGGGGGAACAAACCCAATTTGCTTTGACTCACGGAAATCTTTAAAAAGCAAAAGGGATATTAGCCAAGCCCGTTCACTCATTGCATACAAACTGGGTTTAAAGGGGTTTTTTACCTTTATCAGTGCAGAGCCCTACTGGTGGTGGGGCGGGAGGCAATGAGGGGGGTCAGAAAGGGGAATATTTTTCCTTGGAATTTTGGGCACCTAAAAGGTGTTTTGGGTTTTGAAATGGGCCCTTTTTCCCTCCACTAAGCATTGCATGTCACAAGGGAAAATTTTGGGAAAAGGGGTGGCCGCCGCGAGTTTAAAAATTTCTCTGCATTGATGAGGGGGAAAACCCAAAAAAACAGCTATATTCAGATGAGTGATTCTGGCTTGGGTAATATCCCTTTTTTCTTTTTTTTAAAATTAGTGGGGGCGAAGCTTTTTGAGGTTTTTTTACATCCAATAGAGGGGGCCCCGAGCTTTTCAGCCCCCTTTCCCTTTAATTTTCCCTTTTGTTATGTAGAGGGTTAGTTAGGGGGCCCTAAAAGGAATCTCAAAACTCCCCAAAAAACCTTTAGGTACACTCCCCCAAAGAGAGGAAAATTCAAATTTCAAAATTTTTTAGGGGCAAAATTGAGTTATATTAAAAAGGTTTAGTGGCCCCGGAAAAAAAAACCCTCACATCTTTCCCTTTTGTCCTTTCCCCTTACGTCCCACTCTTTAGTTCATTAAAATTTCTGGTAGTGGGGGGGGCTTCGTGTTTGGTCACATTTACTGTTTCTTTAACTGGGCCCGGGAAATACATTCAAAGCCCACACCTTACTTCTAAGCCCCGATCTGTGTCGGGTTTGTTGCTGTGGGACTCTCAATAAATTTCAAAATGGGGCATCTCGACCAGGAAGAGAGAGAGATAAAAATGGCCCTTTAAATAGTAGCCCGCAAGGGATATAAGTTAATCAACCCGGATTTTTTAGGGGAGGGGAAAGTGTATTAAAAACTGGAATTTTTTGGGGGTAGTTATATTTGGGAAAATTTGCTTTTTTTGGCAAGATCTAATTTTTTATGGTACCCAAACAGGCCAATATTTCAGATTTGATTTTCACCTTCATGATTTTGTCCCCATATATTGCAAAGGCCCTTTTGTCAGGGTCTGAAAATACGCTTCCAGATGTTGGAAACTTCAATTTTCCCCTCATGCCCCTGATATTGATGATTAAATGATTGATGGGAGTTGTAGTTTTCCCCAAAAGTTTGGGGGTCAATTTTTGAAGGCCCCGCCCTTAGCTGTAAAATATACCGCACTTTTGAGAAGTTTGGTCCTTTGGGGAAATGGGGATGTGCCTGGGGCAAAGCGGGAGGACCCTTTTTTATTTTTTTTTGGGGGTTTTTTAAATTTTTAAAGAAAGTTACTTGCTGAAATTTTTTAATGATCCTAAATTTTTTTGGGGCGTTTTTCCCCGGGGTTCCCTTTTTTTTCAACTTAGTAAAAACTTTATTATTCAGGAAGGTTTTTCCCCCCGGGGTTTCGAACGGATTTTGGGGCGTAGGTTTGTTCTTTAAATTAAAATTTTTTGGGAAAATTGGAAACAGGTTCATGTTTTAAATTTTAAATCCAGGTTAAGGTTTTCTTTTTTTGTTTTTGGATTGGAAGGGAAAGGGTTTTTTCCCTTAGTTTTGCTGTCGGGGGGGCCCCTTTTTAAGAAGATTTCACCCTTTTTTTTCACCTCAAGTGCTGCTGGGGAAAGTGGAAATGGTCATTCCCAAGCTATATCTGCTGTGAAATAGGGAAAATACCCGTGCCGCGGGTCCCATTAAGTTTCATTTGTAAAATATGGGGACGGGTTAAAGGTTGAAACGGTTTTAAGGGCGGGGTTGCGGGTTTTTTTGGGGTTTTTATACCCTTCTTAGCGAACCTTGGTCCCGTGCATTTTAAAACCCCACCTATTCCTTTGGTTTTTAAAGAAGGGGTTTAAAAAATGAGATTTTTTTTTCACATCTAAAAAAAATTTAAAAGGTGCACTTTTTTATCACTTTTTTCTGGAAATTTTTTGTTTGTAGTTGATTTTTTAAGATTCAAACAATGTTTTTTATAGATTTTATTTCTGTCTGTCCCTTCCACTGATTAAATTTTGTTTAAATAAAGTAGGGGTGTGTTTTTCTCAACGGGACCACAATTTGGCTCATTTTTGACATGTCAGATTAATTTCAATTACGTTGGCAGCGATTATCTTCACTTTCTCTCATTTCCATAATTTTTTTCTATTTATATGCAGCTTCCATATTCCTGGATGTCACTGGAATTAAAACACAATTTTAGGCGGCCCCCTTTTATGGGCATTGTTCTTTTTGGGGTTCAAGAAAGGGAAAAAAAAAGTCCCACAAAAAATTTCCAAACCGGGTGCGATAAGGGAAAATTTTAAATTGGGAGATTTCCCTTAGTGAGGCCGTATTGTTGCAAGAATTTTGTTTGAAACTTTTAAAGGGGGTTGTTTAGTTAGAAAAACAATTAAAACCATTAAGGGAAAAATTAATGGGGAGGGACATAAACTGTTCAAAATACTTGTTTTTTTTTTTTTTTGGGCAAGGGATTTTAAGTTTTGGAGGAATTGTACTAAACCTTTTAAATTTAAGTGGGGATGTGCCCAAAGCTGAAAAGGGAAAAACCCGTCTGGTGGTTTCTGCCCCATCTTAAAAGGAAAGGTTTTTTTGGAGGAGAGGGGCTGAGTCTTGGGGATATATATGATTTTTAGGGTAGAGGGAAAAGGGTGAGCTCTGTTTTATTTTATTTATTATAAATTTGAGGGGAAAAGAAAATGAGCCGGCGGGGATTTTATAGGGGTTTATTGGGGAAAGGGGAGGAGCTGAGCTCTGTGTTTTAGGGGTTTTTCTAAGGGAGAAAACTGAGCTCTGTGATATATAGGGGTTTTATGATAAAGGAGAGGGAAACTGGAAATCTGTGATATATAGGGTTATTTGATAGAGGAAAAGAAACTGAGCTCTGTTGGGTATTAGGATTATATTTATTTAAAAGGGGGAGAAGCTGGCTCTGGGGGTATTAGGGGGTTTTAAGGGTTTGAGGGAGAGAAGCTGAGCTCATTTATTTATAGGGTTTTTAAAAATATGGAGAGAAGCTGAGCTTTTGTGGTTTATGGGTTAAAAAATAGAGGGAGAGAAGCTGGCTCTGAGTATTTAGGGTTAAAAATTGTGGAGGAAGGTTTTGGGTTTGTTTTATATTAGGGTTTAAAGATAGAGGGAGGGAGCTGAGCTCTGTGATGGGATTGGGTTATATTTTTAGAGGGAGAGGGCTGGTTGTGATAATATAGGGTTATATGTTTGAAAAGAGAAGCTGAGCTCTGTGTTTTTAGGGTTATTTGATTTAAAGGGAGAGAAGCTGAGCTCTGTGATATATAGGGTTATTTGATTTGAAAAGGGCGGGGCTTTTGTGATTATAGGGTTATATGGAAAGGAGAGAAGCTGAGCTCTGTGATATATATGTTTTTTTGATAGAGGAGAGAAAACTGAGCCCCTTTTATTTATAGGGTTATATGGTTTGGGGAGGGAGGGTGGGGCTCTGTGTTTTATAGGGTTATATAATTGAGGGAGAGAAGCTGAGTCTGTGAAAATATAGGGTTATTTAATTTGAGGAAAAAGAAGTGAGCTCTGTGATATTTAGTTTATAAAGATTCATGAGGATTTCTGAGTAAAAAAACAGAAAATAAATCCTCAAAGGGGCTCCTTTTTTGGGGTTTTTTCCACGATCTAATGTTGACCCTGGGGGTCCTCCAAAATTTTGGGTTTTTTAAAAATTTTCTAAAATATGTCATTAAAAAAAGTGAAAATATTGACTAAGCCTTCCCTTTCATGCCCTTTGGGTTTTTTGACAGTTTACATTGGATTAAAAACCCGGGGGTGAAACTGGCTGCGCTTGGTTTTTTTCAATTCTTATCTGATGGCAGGGAAACTTTTAAAGAGCTTTAAGGGGCTGGGGAGAAAGATTTCCCGTGTTTTTTGTTTTAGAGGAACCCCTGGTTGTAATTTAATTATCTTTTATAAACTTGGGAAAAAGGGTCCCCGCAAAAAATGCTCACCCCCCTTCCCCTGCAGCCCGGGGAAAAAAAAAAAGGCTGCCTGCTGAGGGTTAAACTTTCTCCTGAGCAAAAGAGAGGGGAAATAAACGCATTTACTTGTGCACAATTTCAGTTAACCCTGTCGATTAGCAAAAAAATGTTTTGCTCAATACGAGATGAAATTCAGGAAAAAGGGATGGGAGGTGGACGATGACTC
Organism: Phyllomedusa bahiana; assembly: GCA_025379985.1. Lineage (NCBI taxonomy): Eukaryota > Metazoa > Chordata > Amphibia > Anura > Hylidae > Phyllomedusa > Phyllomedusa bahiana. The sequence goes on from JAODAL010002848.1 coordinate 64,352, forward strand.
ACAGGGGGAATTGTTTTTTTTAAAACCCGGAAAAACAAAGCCCCTTTTTTTCAAGCCTCAAGAGGGGAGTTTCAGCCTTTTTAGGTGAGGAAATAATTTTTTGGCCAAAAACCAAATTTAAAAGACTTTAAATGAAAAATTTTTGCTTAACCCCTGAAAATACGTGATTGGGCAGGGGTTTTTCCTGTTTCAGTCTGTGTTCAGAAACAAAACTGTCAATTACTTGTATAAGGGGGGGAGGGGGGGACTTTCTCTTTTAGGGGAAACCCGTCAGGATTTTAAATTTCTTTTTTTCCCCTGAAATCCAAACTCCCTTTAAAAATAAATTTTTAAAAGTTTGCGGCTACATATTGTCAGGGAACCCTTTTAGCAAGTAAAAGGGTTATCCAAAAGGGAGGACCCCCCAAAATTTTGACATCCTAAAAAAAATCCTTTAAGGGGAATTTCCCCTTTTACTAAATTCCCTTTTTGGGGGCCGGCTTTTTTTAGTCAATTTGAACCGACCTTAGAGAATGGAGAAACAGCCTCATGTGCGCAGCCCTTCCCTATTCATGTCTATGGGAGTTCTGAGTTTAACTTCGTACACTCACTCAGGTATATTCAAACTACTTTTTAAAAAAGAAAAGGGGGGAAAAGGCCCGGTGCGGCCATTTTCCCCCTTCTTCGGTCTGACTGGGAAAAAGGGCCTATGAGGCCCGGGCTTGGAAGGGATTTTTTGAAGTGGAAAACTCCTTTATAGGGGTTTTGCCACGTCTAATTGGGTTTAAGTGGGGGCCTCCAAAAAAATTTTGTCATTTAAAAAAAATGAAAACCTCTGGGGTTCTACGCCTGACTAAGATGCCCCTTTTTTTCCCCGACTTTTTAATTGACAAGACCAAAGGGGGATCTAGCCGTTCTTGCGTTGTTTGCACTTTTAAAATTTATGGCAGGGGAAAATAAACGAGCTTTGGGGAAAGGGGGGGGGAGGGAAAAAATTCCCGTGTCCTTTGTATAGTGAATCCCCTGGTTTTTAATGTAATTATCTGAGTAAACATGCAGACGCTCCCTGCTCAGCCCTCCTCTCCATCCTGCAGCAGTTCGAGAACAAATGAAAGATGCTGCCTGCTCAGAGCTTATCTTCTCTACTGAGCATATAAGAGGGAGAAACTTGTGCACAATACAGTTGTTCCCTGTGGATTAGCCAAATAACATGTTTGCTCAACTACAGACTGAATATCAGGAGCGTGCATGGGAGGTGGACTGATGACATCACAGAGGAGGTATTTGTTTTTTTTAAACACAGAAACACAACGCCCCTTTTCAAGCCTCAAGAGGGGAGCATCAGCCTCTTAGGTGAGGAACTCACTTCTTGGCAAAACCCCTTTAAGTGCTGGTGGCCTAGTAGCACACCCAGATGGTCACCAGAGTATGAAACGCAGTACAAACATATTTGGAGTGTGCTGCGGACTCTTTGATAACATAGTGTCCGCAGCATTTAGCTTTTATTTGTGGAAAACCTTACAGAAAGTGTTCAATTTTCCTTTAGCGCCACCACTGATGAAATTAAGTATTGCACAATGCCCATTAAAATCAATGGGTCATCTTTGTACCACAAGACAGGTTGGGTCCTCCAAAGCGAGAGACACTCTTTCTAACCACTCACCTCGATGGCCGAAGGATGAGGATCCTCGATATGGGACTCCCTTCTATTAAATGAATTGAAGAATATCGTTTTTCTAAACTGGAGAATCCCTTTAACTTATTTGTCGATCTGTCATCGTTACATGAAGATGTCTGTTCTCCAACAGCTACGTAATGAAATTGTGGTTTCTTTTCCTGGATCTCTATCTCCTGTGTCAGAGACACAATGATTCGTTATGATAAATCTGATTTATGCCGAACTTATAGATGTCCTCAAAGAAATGGGGAACGTCTGTCTGTTTTTACTGATCTTGACTCCAGTGCATAATTCACGGGAAGCTAAATCCCCTTTGCCAGCGACTTGCCACAGATGAACTGACGCTGATGTGCCCTTGCTGTGAGTGGCTGCTGTTTTCTGTCATGAAACTTTCAGCCACAACTTTGTGCAGGTCTGTGGAGTGAATCGATAGGTAGGGGGATGAGCCTGACCCCGGAACAATTACGCTGCGCTCGGTGCCCCCTCGGAGCTGTCTCTGTGACCGGAGGTGACGGCAGGGTGGGTATAATTGACTACAATTAGATCATCTGCTTAGAATTTTTGCATTAAAATTCCCCACTACTTCCTTAATAACCTTGAGATGTGCCTCTGCAGCTCGTGGCAGCAATTGATGAGCTTTACTTAACTTTTTTGTTGTCTTTGGGGCGGAGGGGGACGTATTTAAATTTCAGATCTCTCCAGGTTTCACGTATGTGTCCAAAAGGTACTTTGAGTTCAGTGGATTAACATTTCCATGGATATAAATGCTGTGACATATGCAGACTACTAAAGGGGTTGTCTCACTACATCTGCTCATCTCACCTCAGTCTTGTTTTCTCAGGCTTCTACTGGCTACTACTGTCCTGCAGTGAGGACAACAGGTCTGTAGCTATAGCAACCAGCGCTGGCAGCCTATAGGGAGAGATCTAACAGGTCTGTATCTATAGTGACCAGCACTGACAGCCTATCAGGAGAGATCTAACAGGTCTGTAGCTATAGCAACCAGCGCTGGCAGCCTATAGGGAGAGATCTAACAGGTCTGTAGCTATAGTGACCAGCACTGACAACCTATCAGGAGGGATCAAACAGGTCTGTAGCTATAGTGACCAGCACTGACAACCTATCAGGGGGGGGATCAAACAGGTCTGTAGCGCGACCAGTGCTGGCAGCCTATAGGGAGAGATCTAACAGGTCTGTAGCTATAGCGACCTGAGGAGCTGATGCAACCCATACTAGAGGGGATATCTAGGAATAGACAGGACACTGTTAATTGTTTTTGCAAGATCTTTAACATAGAAAGAAATCCTTGTAGTGAGACAACCCCTTTAAAGGGTGCAAATCGGGTCTCTAGGTCAGTCACTTTCTTATGTAGTCCAGTTGATGGGGACACAACGCTCTCCTGCTAAATTCTCCCCCACCATCCAGGTGCTATAAACCCCTCAGTTAGACCCCAGCAGTGGGCGACCGCACATCCTTGCAGTATGGCCTTACTTATAGTACTCGGAAAACCTCCTAAAGCGCTTTCTGTGTGAGCCGTTGTATGGATTTATGGTATTGATGGTCTAATCTGCATGATCTACCAGTAATTAAATTAAACAAGAGAGAGGCCGAACCTTTTCTTCTTTAACCATTGTAAAAGTGCCACTATGATATACACTGCACTGCACCATGACATAAATTTGTATCGATGGAGAATGGGGGTGACACAATCCATTGTTAATAAATAATGTTACTAGCCTGCTCCGGACAATATACATCTACCCTATTCTTCTCACTGACAGGCATAGTGCACTATGTTCTATCCGTCGTGAGCCTGACCCATGACACCCACCCCGATAAAATAAATTACTGCACTTTTTTTCTTCGTTAATTGCCTTTTTAATCATGGAGAAATTGCTCCTATTTGCATGAATACTTCAGACTCTCGGATTTGTTGGCGATTGTAGCCGGTATTCATTACACAATTAATTTTTTTTCCTATTCAATCAGCTTAGGAAATTTTTATGTTTCCAGTGGAGGGGGACACAACGCTCCCCTGCAAATTCCCCCCCCTCCAGGTGCTATAAAACCCTCATTTAGACCCCGCAGTGGGCGAGCCGCAATCCTTGCAGTATGGCCTTACTTTGTATGGGAAAAAACCTCCAAAAGCGTTTCGTGGAGCCGTTGTATGGATTTATGGTATTGAGGGTTAATTGCATGATCTACCAGTAATTAAATTAAACAAGAGAGAGGCCGAACCTTTTCTTCTTTAACCATTGTAAAAGTGCCACTATGATATACACTGCACTGCACCATGACATAAATTTGTATCGATGGAGAATGGGGGTGACACATAATCATTGTATAATATCACTGTACAGCCTGCTCCGGACACTATCGGCCTCCCAGTCCTCATGACGGGGGTTTTGCACTTGTTGCTGGTGCCGGACTCCTGACACCCCCAAACCGTTTTAAAAAAAAAATTTCTGCACTTTTTTTCTTGTTAATTGCCTTTTACATGGGAAATTTGTCCTTTTGATAAAATTTTTCGGGGACTCTCGGATTTGTTGGCTATTGTAGCCGGTATTCATTACACAATTAATTTTTTTTCCTATTCAATCAGCTAAGAAAAGAAAAAATTCCCAGCAATTTATAGGAAATCTTCTCCATTGCTGGACAATTAACTGTTTGTATCGTCTTATGATCAGTTACTGAGTTTAATATAAGACTGCTGGCATATGTAATATAATATAGGATATAATATAAGACCGCTGGCATATGTAATATAGTATTGGATATAAGACTGCTGGCATATGTAATATAGTATAGGATATAATATAAGACCGCTGGCATATGTAATATAGTATTGGATATAAGACTGCTGGCATATGTAATATAGTATTGGATATAATATAAGACTGCTGGCATATGTAATATAATATAGGATATAATATAAGACTGCTGGCATATGTAATATAATATAGGATATAATATAAGACCGCAGGCATATGTAATATAGTATAGGATATAATATAAGACTGCTGGCATATGTAATATAGTATTGGATATAAGACTGCTGGCATATGTAATATAGTATAGGATATAATATAAGACCGCTGGCATATGTAATATAGTATTGGATATAAGACTGCTGGCATATGTAATATAGTATGGATATAATATAAGACTGCTGGCATATGTAATATATATAGGATATAATATAAGACTGCTGGCATATGTAATATAATATAGGATATAATATAAGACCGCAGGCATATGTAATATAGTATAGGATATAATATAAGACTGCTGGCATATGTAATATAGTATTGGATATAATATAAGACTGCTGGCATATGTAATATAATATAGGATATAATATAAGACCGCTGGCATATGTAATATAGTATTAGGATAAATTAAGACTGCTGGCATATAAATAGTATAGATAATATAGACTGTGGTATGTAATATAGATAAAATATAAGACTGCTGGCATATGTAATAAATATATAATATAAGACCGCGGCATATGTAATATAATTGGATATAGACTGCTGGCATATGTAATATAGTATAGGATATAATATAAGACTGCTGGCATATGTAATATAGTATAGGATATAATATAAGACTGCTGGCATATGTAATATAGTATAGGATATAATATAAGACTGCTGGCATATGTAATATAGTATAGGATATAATATAAGACTGCTGGCATATGTAATATAGTATAGGATATAATATAAGACTGCTGGCATATGTAATATAATATAGGATATAATATAAGACGACTACCGTATGTAATCTAGTATTGGATATAATATAAGACTGCTGGCATATATAATATAGTATTGGATATAATATAGTATTGGATATAATCTAGTATACAGGATAATATAAGACTGCTACAATGTGTAATATAGTATAGTACATAGTATAGGACAGCTACCACATGTAATATAGTACAGGATAGAAGACTGCTTCCATATGTAATATAGTACATAATACAGCATCTGACTGCTCCCATGTGTAATATAGTATAGGATATAATATAGAGCTGCTCCCATATGGGGTATAGTACAATATATAATATGAGACTGCTCCTATATGTAATATAGTACAGGATATAGTACTGGACTGATCCCATATGTAATATAGTATAGTGTATAGCATAAGGCTGCTCCCATATGTGATACAGTACAGGATAGAGTCTACTGCTCCTATATGTATTATAGTTCACAATATCACTTAGGACTGCTGTACTATAATACAGAATATAGTATTGGGCTACTCACATATGTATTACAGTACAGGATATAATATAAGACTGCTCTCATGTGAAATATAGCACAAGATAGAAGACTGCTTCCATATGTATTATAGTACAGGATATAGCATAGGGCTGCTCCCATATGTATTAGCTCAAACAATCGCCATTTTTCTGGCAAGTATTTCAAACATGAACTAAGACCACTAGGCCCAGATAAATATTTTGAGTTCATTCACAGCCATATATATCTGATATATGATGCTGCAACAGGTTACTTCAATCAGAACTTTATCATTTTACTTTGAAGCTCTGTAACACAAAAAATTAAAGCTGTGACACCTATAAGGGTATGTCCACACAGCTCCTTGCAGGCGTATTGCAACGCGTACTGTGCATGCCGCTATATGCCTGCTGCTTTAGAATTATGCGCTGACTCTTGTTGGTCAAAGTTGGAGGCATCAGATCATCCTAATAATTATATCAATAAGCTCTAAGTAAGAGAGCTTGGTCTTTAGTGACACCTATTGCAGGTTGCATCCCATTAAGTCACAACCGACCCACCAAAGAGCCTTGAAATGTGACTCGGGATTTTAAGCAAAACCAATAACTTCTCCATAAGGAAGAGCCTCCTGGAGATGCTGCTTTCTTTAGATGGCACCAGAGACCTAACTCTCTTCCATAGAGCTTATTTTCATATTGTAATTTCCTATAGAGCATTGAATGGCCCCTAAGTCTCTCTTTACCATTATGTTGCTATCCTCAAGGAGAAACTTAGTACCCCTAGAGCTACATTATCAGCCTCTCACCCAGCTGGCCAGAACCCTTCTCTGTACCAACTAGGGGCAGGCCAACCATCTATAGTTGGGAAGCTCTTCCCTATGGAAGAGTTAGTTCTTGGCTTAAAATACCCAGTCATGTTTCAAGGCTCTTGAGTGGGATATGAGTGGGAAGGCTGCTACTTCCAATAGGAGGCACCACCGATCTCACTTTCTTCTCGAGAGCTGGTTTACATAATGTATTTTCCCAAGGAGCATTGCATGGCCTGTAAGTTTCCCAGCACTTTTATGGCGGAAACTTAGAAATGCTCTCCAGTTGTGCTTCTGATTGGCTTCAAACATGGAGCCCTAATGTGGTAAGGAAAGCAACACACAAGGGGCTAGATACACGTCTATGCATTCTACGAACATCTCTTTCATCTTCTGTTGTAGACAGTTATTTTTTGTTTAGCTGGGGAACAAAGGAAGACAGAGATTTGTCATTGGAAACACTAACAGGTAATGTTAACATGCTCCTTACATTCTGCGAGGTTTCTCTTCTCCATTGTGGTCTGTATGGCTCCATACGTTGTGGAGCACTGGAAACAGTGCATGAAAGGCACCAACTAACAGTCCCTGACAAGATATTTGACTCTAGAAGCAGATCACATATTTTATAAAAGCCTCCTCTGCGATTGCCTCTCACTGAAGTTTCCTATCTGAGCAGGTATTCTGATGGACTGTGTTAGTCATAAAGACTATGAGGGGACTGTGCATTCTTCAAAGAGGGATGAAGGGATTTTTGGATACAAACAAAAAGGAAAAGTGCTGCTCACCGGTATGCTTGGTACTGTAGTCCGCCTGTCCTCAGCAATGGACATCGAATTGTGGAAAAAAGGGGAAAAGGCCTCTCTCCTGTTTCCAAAGCGGTGCTCGTGGAAATGACATCCGGCTGTAGATGTCCACCATATAAACGGTAAGTAGTAGATGATCCCGGCACTCGCGCAGAAGAATCTTCAAAGGCGTAGTAGCATAACAGACACTCTCTTTATTGAAAAAAGTATTAAAATGGCTTATAAAAACATGGGGAAAAAAAGCAAACAGTTGACGCGTTTCAGGCTCCTGTAATGGCCCTTATTCGTAACTGATTCTGCGCGAGTGCCGGGATCATCTACTACTTGCCGTTTATGAAGGGATTTTTGTCACAACTGTCGGCAATGAAGAGTGGCAGGCATGACCATTGTAAGTGAGAGAAAAAACAAAAACGAGACAGCGCTCCCTAGCGCAATATTGCGACTTTTGAATAAAAAACACTAGTACTTATTTTAAGCAATAAAAGGAAGGCACAACACTTTTTTAAGCATCCAAATATTTGGAACTGAAGAAGCACGGTTGTCCGCAGCCGTCTGTCCGTTTTGCTCCGTACGCCCGATGCACGGGGTCAGAGTAGTAGCGATCCAAAAAAATTTGAAGATTTTCTCCAGTTAGTCCAGAAAAAAACTCCTTTAAATGGACTGTAATGACAGCGCTGGACGTCTTTTTAGTTGTAGATTTATTATAAATAGCAATTGGAATACGCGTTTCGTGTGTAGACCACACTTCCTCAGTCCATTTAAAGGAGTTTTTTTTCTGGGCAAACTAGAGAAAATCTTCACATCTTTTGGATCATTGTAAGTGAGAGATAGTGTGCATTGATCTCAGTCGTGCTTTGTCACAGCTGCAAATGCAACCTTGTGTAGGGAAACCTGTGGCCCGAAATTACTCTGTGCACTCTCCCAACATCTGGACACAGGCAAACTTGTCTGGCTTTGGTGGCTGCTCTCATGTAGTTTCCATGTCAAGGAGAAGAGGAGTGGCACATTGTTTGGGAGTTGTGACTTGCAAGTGCTAGCGGTTCATGATCGGGTTCTTTGGCCACGTTTAGTAATTCAAAGATGAAAAATGGCCGTCTATGAATGCAGCTTTCTCCATTGAAGTTGTAAAATACAAGACTGTTTCTGAATCTCCCTTATTCTTTGCTGGAGAGCGATGCACACATAAATAGTTTCCTCCACTTTGAAACCTTAAATGGTGGAAAAAGGGTACCATTACTTTCCTGATCGGGGGGAAGTCAGTGGAACCTACTTACACCTTTCAAACATTTCTGACTTGTGCTATAGATGGTCCCATAGGGTAACACCCTTTTAAGTTTTGCTGTGGTCCTTGGGAGTGGTTTCATAAGATACACTGGATCTTGGACCTAAAAAAGTGTTGTCCATCCATGTTTCAATAGGTCTATGGTGTGTGGCTGTTCATGATTATAAGGAAACCTGTTTAGCAATTGCAAAACACCCAGGCTAAGGCCAGTTTCAAAGAACCTAATCAACCCAAAAAATGGGCTGTCACCTAGGAAGATTATGGTAGCTGTCTGGTGACTGCATTGTTTCTGCATAGAAAAATATAGAATTTGGACAGCACTGTAGTCCTATAATCCCTTCTTGACACCACCTTCTAATGCAACAGATCGCCCAATTGAGGGAGGCCCGTCCCTCATATCCAAAGATCCACAGAAGAATTCAAAAAGTCGTCAGCATCGATGTTTCTTTATTAGCAAGAATCCCAGTACAAAAAAACTAACGATTCGACTCACAACAGAGTCTTAATCAAGCCATTGTGCATCGTTTCTACAGTCTCTAAGAGTAGTCACCGGCTGTATTGCAGAAGCAGTGATGGTGCATTTTGATGGGAAGATGACCACATATCTCTCGCTCTCAGAAGTGTGAGTTGTTGGATTTTTAGGATATCATTGTTTAGGAACAGCAGAATATTAGCAGAGAAGTCATTATGGATCTATACTTCAACAGTGTTTGAAGACAGAGGTAGCAGTCACACTCGGGCAACAGATACCTGAGGGGGAGCAGAAGACACACTGCCACATTAGACACCACCAATATTATAAACCATTATGACCCATTACAGATTTTGCATCAAAGCATTATAGGGGTTGTCTCAATCTTAGTGTTTCATAGAGCAAAGCAGTATTATTTCATTCATGCATCCTGTCACTTCCTGGTCAAGCTGTCTGTAATTAGCATACTTCTGTTTATTAGATAAACAATCTCCTGCTCCCAGGTCCAGAGAAGCTTGAGAGCAAAGTAAACCGTAATAATTAGAGTTTTTTGTCTGAAAGATCAGATAACACACAAGCTCTCAGGCTGCCAGCAGTTCTGTGCCAGGACCAGTGTAATGATGTCACTCCCTGCTATCAGATAGAATAAACAGGTTGGTCATTAGAGAAGCCAGAAAGCTCTCAGAAAATGATAAAATCATTTGTAGCTCCTCAACAAAAAAAATGAACAAAGCAATATATTTGGAAAACATCTTCATTTAATGTACCGTACATGTTGAAAGCTAAACTTTGTAGTGAGACAACTCCTTTAAGTTCCATCGGTGTATAGATACGTCATCAGTGGGCAAGGTTGAATAGGGTGAGTATGGTGGGTGTTTTTATTCCATGAGTTCATGTCTTCATCTTTTCCTATTGAACAGTTTTCTGTATAATGACCTTAAGATACTGCATTTTATCACTAAGCCACATCCATTCATATTCAGTTAACCATTGGAAGACAGCTGTAAGCATTGTGTGCGTTTGTCTATCGACTGCTGAGCACTGGGATCCCGGTGGGTATGAAGGTGTTCGTAAGTGGTGATGTGTTTTGGAGAGGCATGTTTAATCCTTTTATTAATGTAGGGTCAAGAACATTCTGTTCTGGAACAGCCCGGAGCATCTATCCGCTAAACTGCATCTTTATGCATTGTTGTCAGACATTAGAAACGACCTACGGCTGTATTGGATTAATGCAAGCATCTCAGAGCACTGCAGAGTCCGTGCATAGCTAAATTAACCTAGATTATGGCATCTGTATAAAAAAGATAGCAACTTTCTACAATGACTCCTTCACTGACTTGTTCTTCTATTCTCGAGCCACTATGTGATATCGTTTAGGGCCATGACAGAAGGGTGGACTGCTGCTTTTAGGTCTGGTTGTCTGTATCAATACAAAGTAAGACACATTATATTATAATAATACTTTTTTATTCAGAAAATTACACTTTAGAGGAACAAAATGAGCCACAAACAGAGAATGCACTAGATTGTATTGGACACTAATCCCTTCCTATGTAGTCAATGATGAAATTTAAACAAGGTCACTTAAATATATCAGGTCTCCTATCTGAGGGCAGCATTGTACAGAGGGGGGCAGTGATCTTGGGGATGTAGCATTTTGCATCTAAAAAATCTGTTTAACTACCGTTAAGACTCACGGATCATCATCAAGCCTTTGAATCTTGCATCTTCCCACTCACATAGAGAAAACCAGTGAGTCCTGCTTCTTCCTTCCCACATAGAGAGAGCCTGTGAGCCATGCTACTTCCAGCCCACATACAGACAGCCTGTGAGTCCTTTTTCCCCCACATACACAGAGCTTGTAGGTCTTGTTTCTCCTTACCCACCCGGAGGCCCGTGAGTCTTTCTTTTTGCCTACACCCAAATAGAGCCCGTGAGTCGCTTCTTCTCCCCCAACAAAACCTGTGAAAATCTTTCTTCTCCCCCCCCCACATAGAAAAACCTGTAAGTTTTTGCTTCTTCCCCTACATCCAGAAAGCCCGTGAGTCCTGCTTCTTGCATTTCCCACCATAGAGAAAACCAGTGAGTCCTGCTTCTTCCAGCCCACATACAGACAGCCTGTGAGTCCTTTTTCCCCCACATACACAGAGCTTGTAGGTCTTGTTTCTCCTCACCCACCTAAATAGAGCCCGTGAGTCTTGCTTCTTCCTATCCACCTAAATAGAGCCCGTGAGTCTTGCTTCTTCCTATCCACCTAAATAGAGCCCGTGAGTCTTGCTTCTTGCCATACACCTAAATAGAGCCCGTGAGTCTTGCTTCTTCTCGCCCACATACAGAAAGCCTGTGAGTCTTGCTTCCCTTCCCAAAAATTACCACCTAAAATAAGAGCCTGTGAGTCTTTTTGGGTTTCCTTTTCTATCCACCAAATAGGAGCCTGTGAGTCTTGCTTCCTTTCCCCCTACAAACCCTAAATAGGGCCGTTGGTTTTTGCTTTTTTTCCCCCCACATTCCCGAAAACCCGTGAGTCTTGCTTCTTTCCCCCCCCATAAAAAGCTGTTTAGCCCTGCTTCCCCGACCCCCCAACCCCTTAATTTTTCGCCCCTTGTTTTTTTATACAAGGGCTTAATAATATTGTTTCCAAAAAACCCCCCACCCCTTAGGGGGGAGGCCCGGTAAATTAAAATTGGGTTTCCCCTTCCCCGCCACTTAAAATAAAACCTGTTTCTTGTTCTTCCCGGGGCCCAAAAAAAAACAGGAAAATTTATTTTGCTTTCTTCCCCGCCCAAGTTAAAAAAGCCCCCAGTAAAGGGGTTTTTAACCCCCGCCCCTACATACCTTGAAAGGGCCCCGTAGTCAGCCTTTTCCCGGGCCCCCCAAAAAAAATACCTTTCCTGGTTTTTTGGGCCCCTTATCCGGAAAGGTGGGTTTTTAATTCCCCTTCAACCAAAAGCTTGGGGGCCCAAACAAAGGGTGTTTGTTTTTCAGGGAAAGGTAAATTCACCCCTGTTTATAAAAAATGGGGACTTCTTTTGTTGCTGGAATTTTCCCGGTTTAAATTGGATTTGGGGGTTTTTTTAATTTTCCCAGCAACCCAAAAATTTTCTACAGGTTTTTGGATTTTCTTGTGTTTCCTATTTTATCCTGTGCTGCTACTCAGATTTTTAAAAACTGTAAAGATACTTTTAAAGGGTTGTTCACTTTTATTTATTCCTTTCCCATTTCCCGTTTTCTTTGGTTTTCATTTGAATTCAGGGACATTTTACTGGCTTTTCCCCTTGGCTTTCGGTTGGGAAGCCAAAGGGCCTGTAGCTTAGCAACCAGTGCTGGCAAACCTTAGGGGGGAAGAAAGGAAAGGGGAAAACCTTTGGTCCTTGGGTTTAAAACTTATAAACGACCCCGGGAGCGATGACCCAACAAGAGGGGATATCTTTGGAATAAAATAGGACCTCTTTAACGGAAAACATATTACAAAAAGAAATTTTTTTTTTGTAAGACTTTAACATTAAAAAAGCAGCAATCCCCCTTTTAGTGAGGGCAACCCCTTTTAAAATTTTTGTTCCGGGCAATACTTTTTTCCCCCTTTGCTAATGGGAGTAGGCTCTTTGTATTAAGTAAAATAACCAGAATCTGCTTAAACAAATTTGGAAAACCAAATAAGAGGGTTAGTTTGTTTAAAAGGGGGCTGTTTAAATTTAGTGAAATAAAGTTTTTCAAAACTCAGTCCCCGGGGTTTCAAACGGGATAGGGACCCATAGGTTTGTTTCTTTTAAATTAAATTGTTTTGTAATTTTGGGAAAAAAAGGGAGATTTAATTTTAAAAGTTAAATTCCCCGCAAAAAAAATTTTTTTTTTCGTTTTGGGGTAGTGCAAGGGAAAATTTTTACATTTGGGTTTTTCCGCTTTTCCTTTTTTTAGAAAAATTTTTACTTAAAATTTTTTGTATTTTCATGTGGGAACCCGTGGGAAAGCTGGGACTTGGTTATTTTTGGGGGGTGCTCAGTGTTTAATGTACCACGCCCCCAAAAACCTCCTTTTTGTAATAGGGGCGTTGTAAGTCGGAAAAAAAAAGTAAGTCGGGGAATGCCTGAAAATTATTTTATTAGGTTTTTCCAAAAAACCCCTTGGGTTTTTTTGGGGTTTTATCTCCTAATAACATAACACCAGTCGATAACTGTGATTCAAAAGAAATATTGTAAAAAAGGCAAAAACTTTATGGCTTCATTGGGGGGTTGTAAGAAGAGTGAACCCAGCTCAGATCTAACAAGTGTGGAGGAAACAGACAATGGATTATGCCACCCTCTTTAGATACAATTGATGAGCACAGGTGGGAAGGGAACAACCGGGGGGCCCCTTAGGGGAGTACAACCGTACTGCCGTTCGGGGCCCCGGGCCCGGGTGGGGAAGGGAAGGGGGGGGGGGGGGCGGGCAGGGGCGGGTCCGCCCCTTTTCTTTTAACAATAAAGATTGTTGCGTGCAGACGCAGCGCCTGCAAAAGCTGTGGGTGACTGGGCCCCCGGGGTGCCCGGGGGGGGGGGCGCGCTGCGCTATAGAAAAAATTTCTTTCCGTGTATAACTTTACAAAAAGCCCCTCTGGATCCTTTAAAACTTAAAGGGGGCAAAACAACCCCAAAAGGGGCCCCCTTTTTCTTTGAAGCCCTCTCTACTCTACTTAAAGCCATTTGTTAAAGATACGAGGGGAAAGTTTTATGATTGACTTACCAGGGGGGGGTTTAGCAGTCAAAATTAAAAGACTCTAGATCAATAAGGTGTATGGTTCAGATTTTGATCATTGTGTGGCTTTAGTTTCATTCCTCACTCTGTCCCGACCCACTGCCGGGAAAACGTTCAAACGACAAGGGTTTAAAAGTTTAGAAAATAAAAAAAGGTGGTTTTAATTTACTTTCTTAAAAAAGCTTGTATAAATGCAAAATTGGTTTTTGCAAAAACAAGGCTTTTTTTCAACAAACATTCTCCAACCGCAAAGCCCCAAATTTCAAATTTTTAAAAAAAGAAGTTATTTTCAGTACAAAATAGCAAAACCCACTAAAGTAATTTTAAAACTGGCTTGGAATTTATTTATCGTTTTTTTTTCAAGGCCCTTTTACCCTTTCTCGAAAAAAAAAGTTTGGGGCCTTTTAAAAAGGGAAAATGGGGTGGGAAAATAAAAAAGAAATTTTTCATTTGGGCTTAGAAAATTCTGTTTATATTACAAAACCTTTGATTTATAATGGTAAAACAATTTAGCATCCTTCCCTGAATTAACAATTTGGCCTAGCAATGAAATTTAATGTGTGGGCTCCATGTGATTTTTAAACCCCCCAATAATTTTTAGGATAAGGTTCACAGCCCAAGAACCAAAAATTGGACCTATTGAAATCACAGTTTTAAAATTTGGGGCTTGGGACATTGGCAATTGCTATTTTTTGTAGCAAGAGGGTCACTTTTAAAATTTAGCCCCCAAAAAAGAATAAACTTTTTGGGGGAAAAAAGTTTCCCAACTTCAAAAATTTCTTTACCCTTTTTTTAAATTTTTTCATTCCAATTCCAAGATCAGCCTTTGCTTACCTTTTTGACAGCCCCTTTTGAGGTGGGATACTAGAAAAATTGCAAAAAAAACAGATGGTCACATATTGTTTGGTGGGTACATTACATACGTCACTCATTTCTGGTGGTACACTTCATTATGGAGAGCAACCAGATAGAAAAAGAACCTAGAGGGTAATAACTTTTCAGTTGGCCGGATTATACTAATCAGACATGTACAGGTGCAGCAAAGGGGCGATATCACTGCTTTCCGTATTATCTTTTCTTAGATCACAACAAAAACCATTGAAAAGGTTGAAATAACGCACCATGATATCACAGCACAGGAGTTATCTGTTAGGTTTAACTTGGCTACATCTATATACAACATAGATCAACTAGAATTTAGCTAAAGATTATTTAACAGACTCCAGTGAAGGGCCCCTGGGTAAGAGACATATGTGGGTCACTTGTTTTACAGCTTGTTTTATACCCGTTCGGTGCTAGGTAGAAACCCTCTCAATGATGTTTCTCCTCAGAACCAATCCTCTAGTAATTGTGAGGCATGAATGAAAGGAAACGTACCATATTTGTTATGTGTTAGGTAGGCCGCTCACTTTCTACTGGGCTTCCTTGTCCGCAGGGTCCTAGTTCAGATGCACAGGTTGCCTGCCTGAAAGGTTCACACCTGAATCCTAAATATCAAATACATTTGGATTTGTTCATGTCTTGCTGTTTTTGAGTAATAACGCAGTCAGATTTTACTGATCTTGTGCAGGATTTTTTTATTTTATTTATTTATTTATTTTTTACCCCTTACTGACATTTGACACAAACTTACATCAAAATGGCTGTAAGGGAATATGGAGTGAGCTCACACACTGAGTCCATCAGATGCTGGCTTCTTACTACATCTGACGCCAGCTGCTAACAGCAGGGATTGGAGCCAGTTCCGGTCCCTGCTGTTTAACCCATTAGATACCCCAACGATCATGGTAACGGTGTCTAAATGAATGAGTAACAATGTTGTGCAACCTTTCTCACTCCGATCACCTCCCTGTCTGTAACAGGCAGCTAGAAACCTAATGAAGACCTCCATAGCTGCCGTGTTAGCGCTTGATTTACTACAGGAAGTAACAGAACCTCAATCTTGGTACACCCTTCTGCATTATGTACAATATGCAGAAGGTTGGACAAGCAATCACACCTCCTAGTGGTCAAGCACCCCAGAGGGACTGCTTGTCTAGGTAAAAAAGATAGTTTTAAAAGTCTAAAATATTAAAAGTTCACATCGCCCCCTTTTTGCCGTTTTACAAATAAAAATAAAAAAGGTACATAATTAGTATCATCATGTTGGTAAAAGTCTGATCTATTAAAATATAACATAATTTATTCCATAAGATAAATGCCGTAGAAGAAAAAAAAAATCAAATGTCAAAATGGTGGATTTTTTTGGTAATTTCACATTTCCAAAAAATTGTAATAAAACGTGTTCAAAAAGTCGCATGCATACCAAAATAGTAGTAATAAAAACTACACTTCAGCCCACAAAATGAGCCCTCACTCTGTGTAGAGGGAAAAACAATAAAGTTATTGGTCACAGAAAATGGCCTCAAAGCGCAAATATGAGAAATAGGTTTTATTTTTTTTAAAAGTGCTAAAACATAATGAAAACTCTCCATAGTTGCTATCGGCGGTGTCGTATCAACCTGCAGAATACAAATAACACATGAGGAATACTGAAGAGTAAATGACATAAAAACAAAACCCCCACAAACATGGCACAAGTAACTTTTTTTTCACATTGCAACCCACTTCAGTACATTCTATGGGATGGTAAATCGCACATTTGAAAAGTACATCTTGTACCGCAAAAAAAAGCCCTAATATGTCTATGTAGATGGAAAAATTTAAAAAAAATTGGCACTTGGAAAGTGGGTCGGAAAAAAAATGAAGAGCCAAAATATTTTGACCATGTGACGGGAAAGAGTTAAATATATTATTTTAACAAAATTCTGAGGCAACAAAGGGCCATAATTAACTATACTATATGACGTATATACATACATACATATTATAATTTACAAAATAATTAGGCATACAAAGCTTTGGAGGATTAGCAAGTAAGTTCACTGAAGCAAAAGAAAAATCTAATTGCTTCTCTGAGTCGTCTTTGATTTTACTGTGAAGTTTCCTATATTGTATGTAGCCTCCCTTCTCTGCAGCTGAGCAGCAGCATTTCTTGTTTAGCAGCTGTTTCCCTTTCTCAGTTAAACTACAAGCTCCAGGATTCTTTGCTAGGTTTTGTCTATATTCCTTCCATCCCACGTCGGTTTCCTACTTCATGTTGAAAACCTTTACAGGCATTTTCAAGGGACTACGGCTTTGAAGGTTGCTGTGAAAAAAAAATGAAACCATTTTGTTCACTTGATCTCCTGCGCTCGTCACAGAAAGTACACTACAAAAGTGTCTTAATGTAAAAAGTTTTAAATATTTTTCTTCCACTGGACAACCTTTTTAAATGAACCCATTAAAAAAACAAACCCCGTTTACCTATGATACCAGTAAAACATTTAGTCGTACAGTTGGTTACTTTTAAAATAACCTTCTTTGCTTACTATAATCCACGTTGGCCATAACCGGTCAAGAGCACCCAAGAAATTTGCTCTTTAAACTGAAGTGAACTGTGAATGAAGCTCTCTAAGCTGTGCAGCCTCTCACCTCCATCCCCTGCAGCAATTCCAGTGCGTTGTGAGTGTGTGTTCATTACGTCTGTATTCCCTTCATGCCTCCCCTTGTCCATCTTCTAAACACTACGAGACTAAGAACCGCTGCGAAAAATTGAATTCAATAAATAAAACTTTTCTGACCTAGAGACTCGGGTTGGCCTCCGGCATTACATTTTTTTTGGTTTAAGAATAAAAAAAACTCATTCTTGTTGTATATGGGGCTACGTCGTCTCTAGTTTTACCTTTATTTCTGTTGACTGTAGAAGTTTTTCCCCTCGGGTTATATCTTCTAGTATAGACGGTTACCGACAAGCGCAATGAGCCAACAACCCCTTCCAGTTTTTTTGCTTCTTTTTAGGAAGTTTTGAGTTGAAGTCCTTGAGCTGGAGGAAAGGACATAGTCTTTTATATAATCTAAGATGCAGACACCATGTAGAACGACTACATTGTGCCTAAGCTGAAGGGGAGTCTACATCATGATTACTCCTGGAATTTTCACACCTTGAGACAGATGCTATCATGGGAACACAAGGTCTCCAGAGGATGATGTGCAGAGCCTCAGGTGGTTGCTTCCCTGTTTTCCATCAGCCGTATGCAGTGATGACACGTGCTGACAAAACACCGTCTCGGAGCTGTCTCGTCTTGTTTCATTTATACAGAACAAAATAAACCCCGGGCAAAAGGGGGCTGCTCAGCTTCACAGGTAGATACCGGTAAAGGAAAACATACTTGTATTCTACCCTACAAACGTGTAGCATCTCTGTGACAGCCGAGAAATAAAAATCAGTGAGATGTCTTCAAGATGCTATTGCTGCTCTTATTAATGCTGGTGGTCTTAAAACCGACCTTACAAAAAATGTCGTGTGAGCTGTGTATGTAAATAGGTCTTTACTTAGTAGCATGGTACCTAAAGGGTGGAATGGCCATTGGTCATCAGAAGGGCTGTGGAGTCGGCAAGCCGAAGCCCCGACTCCGACTCCTCAATTTCCCAAACCTCCGACTCCTGACTCCCTCATACACGGCGCATGTTTAAGTGATAACTTTACTGTAGTAAAATGGTAACATCAGGCTGTTTATCACCTTATGATACAATAATCAAGCTATTTAGGTAGAACAGACACCGACAAGTAAAAGGGTAACAATGTTTTTTATCTTTTGAACACTTGTGGGTAGAGTTGAAGAAAAAGCTATATTTGTATCCAAGTCCAGTCTGCACCAACATTGGGAACGTGTAGAAGAGATCTCGGATCGGATTTTGGTCAAGATGTACTTGAATATGATCCAGAGCCCAGAAGGATTCAGGCAGTGCTGAAAGCCAGAAGGTGGATTTACCAAATACTAACAAAATAATAAAAATTAACATTTTGATTTTTAGGAGCAAAACTGTAACTAAGCAGATGCTAAATATTTGCAAGTCAAATTTTTGTATAAGATCGGTAAGATGACTGTATATAAAATTACAGTAGCCTCATGTACAAAGCTGTAGTGGATGGTGAGATATGGAGCCTGAAAGTCACAAGTTCAAACCAGTGTTACCATTTTGCTTGTCTGTGTAAAATATATTTATTGGACATGACTTTAGGACACAAAAAAATTGTAATTATGCAAAACACTGCAGGAACATTTGTGGAGTCTCTGAATTTGTTCTGAGAAAAAGTATTGCCTCCATCAGATCCTGCATACATGACCTCACATCTGATCTCATTATTTCCAGGCTAGAGAACGGCCTCTCTACACTAACTTGGGTTGGGGGCAAAGCGGTGACCACAGGGGCAACATCTCTAACAATGTCAGGGTATAAAGGAATTGCCTCAGCCACAGTCCGTTTTGATGAATGGTTAAACTCTTCTACGTCTTTGAAAGCAGGTGAAAAATTTTGCTGAAATCTGTTTGCCATGGGGGTGGGATCTTTTCCCCTGGGGCAGCGCTTTGCCTGCTCAATGTCATCAGTTACACTCCTCATGTGATAAGGCTGAAGATATGAGAGCAGTAGCACCGGCCGCACCCAATTCCTTTTGCTCTTTGCATCGAACTAACTGGACCAACTTATTATATATTTTTGGAGTCGGTCCATTTTATGATGACTCCGACTCCTGCAAAATAGCCACCGACTCCGACTCCACAGCACTGGTCATCAGGGCTCTGTGCCCAGAACTTTTCAGTCGAGTATCTCCCAACCATTTGCAAAATGAGGAGGAGGGGGCAGTCAATGTTACGGCAATATCTGTATTTTAAAGGAGTTTTCTCACTATGCAGTTTCACAGAGCGACAGCCAGCTTTAGGCTATGTTCACACGATGTATTGCGCGTACAGTACGCACCACAGTACATCGTGTTTTTCGGGAGCCAGCGCTGAAATGTGAACATTAACAGTGTCCTACCTATTCCTAGATATCCCCTCTTTTATGAACTGAATCAGCTCCTCAGGTCGCTATAGCTATAGACCTGTTTAATCTCTCCTGATAGGCTGCCAGCACTGGTTTCTATAGCTACAGACCTGGCTTCTACTACAGCCTAGTAGAAGCCAGTAAACATGCCCATAAATTCAAAGAGAAACCACAAAAACAGGACTGAGGTAAGATGAATCCATGTAGTGAGACAACCCCTTTAAGGAGAGCCTGAGTTGCAGGAACATTGCTCCTTCTTGTAGGGAATAACATATTGATTGGTCTTTTTTTGCTATCTAGTGCCGCCATATGAATTCTCTGATATATGGCATATATTGTAAATAATATATGTGTCAAACTCAAGGCCTGTGTGCTATATGCGACCCGCCATGACATTGTATGTAGCTACTTAAAGCTTCAAGGGCTATCACAATACATGGAAACCTCAAAAGAATCATTTATGCTGTCTACAATACATCAAAAAAACTTTGAGATTCTTAGTTCATATGTTTTGATAAAAAAATGTTTAAGCCACCCCCGACTACCAACGGGATCTCAAGGTGGGCGGTCCTGCTCTGTTTTTACCTCTCATTTTAGTCCATTTCAGACTTATCATTTGGGTCAACAGACCTCCAAAATCCCGATATAAAACAAAAAAAAAAGCACCAACCTTCTAAGCATACTGCACTGATATAACAACTTTTGGAGGTGGGTGGAGGGCAAGAAACCAAAATGGAGGCATCCATTCCTCCCTATATAAATTAAAAGCAATATATGCCACATGCAACGTATAGTTCTGCACAAAAAAAACATTTCTGAAAAACACAATGTGAACCTGAGTGCCAGTGGCATGGCTGTGGCATATACTATATATATAATATATATAATATATATATAATATATATATATATAATATATATATATATATATATATAAAAATATTTATATATATTTATATATTCATTCAATACCAGTGGCCTCCATTTTGGTTTCTTGCACCCCGCCCACCTCTCCTCCACAGGTTGTTATATCAGTGCAGTATGCTTAATAGGTTGGTGCTTTTTTTTTTTTTTTTTCTCTCTCTGGATTATGGGGGTCTGTTGACCCAAATGAGAAGTCTGAATTGGACTCAAATGAGAGGTAAAAATAGAGTAGGACCACCTGCCTTGAGATCCTGTTGGTAGTCGGGGGTGGCTTGAACATTTTTTGATCAAAACGTGTGAACTAAGAATCTCAAAGTTTTTTTGATGTATTGTAGATAACTTAAAGCAGGGGTGTCAAACTCGTTTTCCCCGGGGGCTACATCGGCCTCACGGCGTACCTTAAAGGGCCGACCTAATTTTAGAACTGTGTAAATGTAACTTCTCCTTAACATTTTAAGAGAGCTATTAAGGAGTAGTTTCATTTGTACAGTATTCCTGTTACAATCAGCCCTTTGATGGTAATCAGGAAGAAGGTGAGGCCCACAGAGGGAGGCAGGCCAGATGATGGAGGCCCATGGCGGGAGGCAGGCCAGATGGTGAGGGCCCATGGCGGGAGGCAGGCCAGTTTGTGGGAGGCCCATGGCGGGAGGCAGGCCAGATGGTGGAGGCCCAGAGCGGAGGCACGACAGAGGTGGAGGCCCAGAGAGGGAGCAGGCCAGAGGTTGCGGGCCCCAGAGGGGAGGCAGGCCAGAGGGTGGAGGCCCACAGAGGAGGCAGGCCAGAGGGTGGAGGCCCAAACAGAGGGATGCAGGCCAGATGGAGGGGGCCCACAGAGGAGGCAGGCCAATGGTGGGGGCCCACAGAGGGAGGCAGGCCAGAGGGTTTGGAGGCCCACAGAGGGGGCAGGCCAGATGGTGGAGGCCCACGGCGGGAGGCAGGCATGATGTGGAGGCCCACTGCTGAGAGCAGGCCAATGGTGGAGGCCCCTGGGTAAGGCCGCCATGATGGAGGAGGCCAAAGAGAAGCAGCCAACCTTGAGCCCACGGCGATGTATGCCAATGTGGGGGCCCAGGGGGAGGCAAGAGGAGCCACGAGGGAGGCATCCATTCCTCATGTAAAGTTCAGGGGAGCAATAATGCGGAAGGCCCACGTGGATAGTCGCACATAAAAAACCATTTCTGAAAAAAGCCAAATGTGAACCCTAGTGCACTGGCATGGCCTAGTGGCATAGCACGTAGGCATATATGATAATATAATCATGGAAGGCCAATATATTAGATATGCGGATAGCATCAATTGATTCATTTCAAGGGCGAGTGGCCTGCCATTTGGGTTGCTTGACACCCCGGCCCAGCCTCTCCTCCACAGGTTGTTAGTACAGGCCAGATGCTTAATAGGTTGAGGCTTTTTTTTTTTTATTTTCCATTCGGTTACGGGGGTCTGTTGACCAAATGTGAGAGGTCTGAATTGGACGTCAAATGGAGGTAAAAAGGGGGACCACCTGCCATGAGATCCTGTTGGTACGGGGGGTGGCTTGAACGATTTTTTGGACTCAAGACGTGAACTAAGGAATCTCAAAGTTTTTTTTCGATGTATTGTAGATAACGTTAGAGCAGGGGGTCAAAGGCGTTTCCCGGGGGGCTACATCGGGCCCAGGCGTAGCCTTAAGAGGGGACCTAATTTTGAACTGGTAAATGTAACTTCCTAACAGTTCAAAGGGAGCTATAAGGGAGTAGGTTCATTTGTACATTCCTGTTACAAGTCAGCCCTTTGATGGTAATCAGGAAGAAGGTGAGGCCCAAGGAGCAGGCCAGATGATGGAGGCCCATGGCGGGAGGGCAGGCCAGATGGTGGAGGCCCATGGCGGAGGCAGGCCAGATGTGGAGGCCCATGGAGGAGGCCAGATGGTGGAGGCCCATGGCGGAGGCAGGCCAGATGTGGAGGCCCAGGCGGCGAGGGCAGGCCAGATGGCGGAGGCGCCATGGGGGGAGGCCAGGCAAGGGGGTGGAGGCCCAGAGAGGGGAGGCGGCCAGAGGGTGGAGGCCAGAGGGGAGCAGGCCAGAGGGTGGAGGCCCAAGAGGGGGGAGGCCCACAGAGGGTGGAGGCCCAAGAGGGTGGAGGCCCCAGAGGGAGGCAGGCCAGAATGGTGGAGGCCCCAGAGGGGGCAGGCCAGATGGTGGAGGCCCAAGAGGGAGGCAGGCAGATGGTGGAGGCCCAAGAGGAGAGGCAGGGGCCAGATGGTGGAGGCCCAGAAGGGAGGCAGGCCAGAGGTGGAGGCCCAGAGAGGGAGGCAGGCAGGCCAGAGGGTGGAGGCCCAGAGAGGGGAGGCAGGCAGGCCAGATGGTGGAGGCCCAGGGAGGGAGTAGGGGGCCAGATGGTGAGGCCCAAGGGAGGGGGAGGCAGGGGAACCAGTAAGGGACTGGGGGGGGGTGAGGACTAGCTGGGTGAAGGGCCCCAGTAGTGAAGACCATAGCCAGCCTCAGTGGAACGGTACCCCAGGAGCAGGATTTCTCACCAGGATGGAAGCTCCTCAGACAGCGTCCTGCCAGGCCTGCAGGGGGCGGGGCCGGAGCACTGAGCAGGCGCAGCCAGGCAGTGTGGGCTCTTCTCCTGGCACATAGCTGCCGGCCCCGCCTCCCTGAGGCATGAGCTGCCGGCCCGCCCCCTGAGCTCACTGAGTCTGCGGCCCCGCCCCCTGAGCTCACTGTGCTGCCGGCCCCCGCCTCCTGAGCTCACTGAGCTGTGCTGCCCATGCTGCCTGCTCCTGTCTCACTGAGAGAGGCAGCCGCTGCGGAGCACAGCTCAGCAACAAGTGCCGGGCCGGGTAACACAAGGCAACGGGCCGGATTCGGCCCGTGGGCCTTGTGTTTGACACCTGTGACTTAAAGCTTCGACACAGTGAACAGGGTTGAACAAGGTCCAGACACAAACGGAGCGACTCTCCACTTTCCACAGTGGACTTGGCCAATGCTTGGCAGCGACAATGGCGCCAACACAGGGAGCAGGTGCCATCTTGGATTCGGAGTTCTGGGCGCTTACAAGTGGCGGCACAGTTTTGACAACTCTAACCAGGCGCCCTTACCAACCTCTCAATATCTTTCTGTGTAATTTTTGACTTGTCCCTAGTCAGGGCACCATTGCATGACATTCACACTCCATGTCTATGTAAATCTTGAGCGCTTGTATTGCTTTTTATCATAGTACGAAAAAAGCAGAAGGTTCCATGACCTCCTCTGCTACGCATCAAAAGAAATCAGCTAATGCTATTCCACCATAGAGTGCCAGAAAAATATTCATACATACAAACTGCTGATCAAAGCCGAACTGTCACTATGAATTTACTAGTGTGAGCTGAATCTTTATTATATGTCTCATCTAAATATCAGACCTTTTTTTCAGTAGAACATGCTGAATTCCAACCCACGTCACATCTAGGAGCTGAGACCGAACTCCTAGAAATATTTTATCTCTGAATTTTAACTCTTATGAGTGATCATTTTGGGAAGGAACAGTAATATTTTGATTCAATGAGCTGAATAATGTATAATTGTATCCCTATTGTTCGCTTCTAAACTGGAGAGTAAGTCCATAAAATTAAAATTTACTTATTTACGGTGCAGTTGGCAACACGGCAAAAACAAAGCCGCACACCTTGCACTTGAAGACATTGCAAGACAAATCAGACAGGTTTCAGCCTTTTCTACTACTTTCATATGTTAGCACGGCTTATCTGCTTCAATCATTGCACATTGGGACAAGGTGTTTCATAAGATTCATATATAGTATAGTATACTATATGAAAAACTGCTATATAGGGGATTTCTACCAGAACCCACTCTAGATTTTACCCTATGTCAGTAAATTAGAGGTAAGGGCATTAGACAAAATTTGTTCCTTGTTTTATTCACTGTTTTGTTGTTGCATCTGGTTTTGGGAATTTGCCAAGAGGAAGTGAAGCCATATTGGTTGCCACTTATGAGTTTGCAAAACTGTCACTTTATTATGGATTGAAAATATTTTGATTGGTCCTAAAGCCAACCAAAACAGCAAGTGTTCAAATCCCCCACCAGGCCTCTGCATGGAAAATTAAAGGGATCGTCCCATCATGTATCTTTGGGTCTGAGGCCAGGTGGTGGCTCACTACCAGCCGACCTTGAAGAACTGGGAGATAGCCAAACTTGAGCAGTTCTCCCGTTTCTTTTATATGGGAGATCCAAATACAACCAAGTGAATGTGCTCGGCTATATTGGAACTTCTATAGAATTAATTGGGAGAACTGCACAAGCACGGCCATCTCCAGGTTCTCTATAGCCAGCTGGTAGCGAGCTACAAGCTGGCCTCAGACCCAGAGGTTACAAGATGGGACGGCCTGTTTAGCATTTTACAGTTTTAAATTGCGTTCACTTGTCGGTCTTGCAGTGCTGGATTCAACCGGGCCCACCCACCCTCAGATTATTCCTAGACAAACTATCACACATATTCAGAATGGACTGGATTGAAGCGGCGCAACAAAAAGGGAAAAAAGAACACAACACTTTTTTCCAAACGTGGTCACCATTTATTAAAATTTTCTACCCACACATATTAAAACCAAATAAAGAGCTGCTTCGAATTCACTACTTGGACCTGACGAATCAATCGACAGATATAGCGCTACCTATAAAATACATAACTAAAGATGGATACGAAGGTCACCGTCCGGGCTTCTTTCTGGGTGTGTCGGATGTCCGGGCTGCAGGTAGGTTCCCCCATGTTGGTCTCCCCCCTCCCCCTCCCCTTTTTTTTTCTCCCCAACCCCCCTTTGTTTGTTTGTTGTTTATTCCAAGTTTAAAAAAAGAAAATGCTAACACACCACCGTATGTGACAAGTGGCCGAGTGTAACCGGAAATGTGCAACAGAGCCTATAAAGAATATTGACCTTTGGGTTGACAAGAGAAAACAAGCGCATCCGGGATTACACTGATCAGTTAGAATGGGAGATAGGTTAAGACATATTCAAAATACAATTTATGCTTTTGTTGAATACAAATGTTAAATTAGTGCGCATGTGGCCACAAGAATTGATGTATACCACGAATGTTTTGCAATAAAAACAAGTTTAAAAAAAAAAAAAAAAAAATTGCGTTCACTTACATTTCAGCTTTTTCAGAGAGCGAGGGGCACTTAGAAGTCATTCTGGCTAAATAATGAGGGACACCCCTCTGTGAACTTACAGTTTCTTACTAAAGTATTTGAAATGGGTGTTCTGAGCTGAGCAATCCCTACAACACAACATCTAGATGTCAAGAATGAGGTTTGCTCTACATGTTTAGTATAAAGGGGTGGTCCGGTGGAATAAGTATTTGCTAAAGCATGTGTCTTTAAGTTACAGACTCTTGGCATGTACTTTAACTACATTTTCTGTGGGCTTCTTAGAGTTCTACATCAGCTATTTGATGACTGGAAACTCAGTAGTGGTGTGTTTCCATACACAGGAAACAGCTCTGTGTCGAGCCCAGGAGAACAGGGCACCAAAGCAGCTTGGTATTTTCAAGGACGGCCTTTAACCCTTGACGACCTCCCACTGTCTTTTGACGTCGGGCGGTGCAGGTCGTTCGTCTGCAGCGACGTCTTTTGACATTGCTGCAGACATCGGGGTTTGCAGCTCCTGGTGCCGCAGTTGTGCTGAGAACAGAGCTGCACTTCACAGCCTCTGCAAGCATCGGGGAGCAGTGGAGACCCCTGCTCCACGGCGCTTAATCCTTTCATTGCCGCGTTTCGTGACCACAGCATAATCAGAGGGCTTTCCCCTGCTCTGTCGGGTGATCTGGATTTCAGTGACCCGACAGAGCTCAGGGAATGTTAGTCCTGGGGATCTTGAGTAGCCCCTGGGCTGTCTGTGTAAGAAGCCAGCAATCAGGGCAGACTGTGTGCGGCCCTGATCGCTGCCTGTGTCAAAGTGACACAGATTATAATGTATTAGTACATATGAATATGCTAATACATTACTAAGTGTAAAAAACGGTTCTCCCTTCATGGGATTTAAAAAAAAAAAAAAGTAAGCATAAAAAAGTGTAGAAAAAAATAAAATAAATTATAAAATAACAATAAATATTTAATAAAAAATAATTGTGTACATTAGACACATAAAAAAAAACCTACACATATTAGGTATCTACATGACTGTAATAACCTGTAGAATTAATCTAACAAGTTATTAAGTGTGAAATCTGTATGCTGTAAAAAAACAAAAAAAGAAAAAAATTCTGCAATAATTTATACGTGAATTTAAACTATTCCCCCAAAAAGTACAACTTGTCCCGAATAAAACGAGGCCTCACACAACTGCGTCATTGAAAAAATAAAAAGTTACGACTGTTGAAACGCAAGGAGGCAAAAACTAAAAAAATGTGCTGGTCATTAACTACTTTTCAGGCGTTCGACTTAAGGGGTAAAGCCTGCCCCTTTTGGTACTGTTTTAGAAATCTTTCAACATGAGGAAGTTAAGAAGCAGCGTGCACTGAGACTGTGGTTGAGAGGGAGGAAGATGGGCGAAGCACAACAAAGGATCCTGTAGTTTTATTAGGCGAACGAATACAATATAGAGCACAAGAAAAGCTCAAATACCACAGAAAACATCACAGGGAAGTGAATGAAAACTCAGACAGACTGTTCAAGGGGATTTTTTTTTTTTTTTTTTAATAAAAATGTTTAATTTTTTGGGTTTGCCAGTAACCTTTTTAACCAAATAGAGGCAGCATTTTTTTTATGAAACCTTTTAACGGTCTTCTATTTTTAAACTTTCAAAACGATAGGTATTTGGTTTTCCTTTACTACTTTTTTCATCATGCTTTCCCTGTATACTTTCCTCTTCCCTTGTACTGTCTTGTCTGGTGGTAAGTCAAGGCTTCAGTATTTTTAGAAGATCATCTCTTCGGAGCAAAGTGTTCAAACCCAGGTGACATTGCCTGAAGTCTTCTTATTTATGAGGCTGGGAGATTGATACGTTTCCTTACCCACTGTGAGAGCTTGGTTTGTAATCAAAGAACTAATTAGACATTTTTCTAAAACCTTTGCACTTTATAGATCAAGTGTAAAATATATTAATGTCCTATTTCTCCGACTGCCAGCCTTTCTCATTTATACATCTTCCCTCGACTTGGTCATCACTAAAATAGATTTTTCTGCTGGTTTCTCTATTTCCATGATACTGGCTTTTAGTGGGCTTAATTGCAAGCAGTGTAGCTTTGAAAACAACCATCATTATAATCGACTCAAGAAAAATATTGATTCTCACCGGGTCTAGCGCACAAAATATTGGCAGCAGTATGTCAGCGCAGAGAAGCGGCAGCAGGATCAAAACAAGGAAATAAATATTCTGTCCCTGGAATGGAAATAAAAGGGAAAGGAAATAAATAGCTCGGCTTCTTCGTCTTCCAATGTCTTCCACAGATGATCCATTGAACCAAAGCGGATATGTACAACTTTACCGCGGCAGTGGTGGAAATGGTGCATTTTTTTAATGCAGGAAAGAATAGTTGTCTTAAAAGGGTTGTTGAGCATCAGATAAAGCATGGCTGCTCTCCTCCAGAAAGAGCACCACACCTGTTCATAGGTTGTGTATGGAATTGCAGGTCAGTTCCATTAAAGTGAATGAGGCAAGCAATAATACCACACATAACCTGTGGACGGCTGTGACACTGGGTTTGGAAGAAATTGGTTATCGTATTTGTAATCCTGTACAACTTCTAGATATCACATGTGACAGTAAGACTGTGGAACTCTCTGCCAGAGGAACTTGTCATGGTGAATTCACTAACGGAGTTCAAAAAGGGTCTGGATACATTTCTAGATGTAATAATATAACTTATAGTGACCAGGATTCTGGAGAAGGGTCTGAATACATTTTTAGATGTAATAATGTAACAAGTTATAGTGACTGGGTTTCTGGAGAAGGGTCTGGGTACATTTCTAGATGTAATAATATAACAAGTTATAGTGACCAGGATTCTGTAAAAGGGTCTTGAGACATTTCTAGATGTAATAATAGAACAAGTTATAGTGACCAGGAGTCTGGAGTAGGGTCTGGACATTTCAGATGTAATAAATAACAAGTTATAGTGACCGAGTCGGAGAAGGTGAGAATTCAGAGTAATAAATAACAAGTTATAGTGACCAGGATTCTGGAGAAGGGTCTGGAATCCATTGTGGATTAATAATTAAACAAGTTATAGTGACCAGGATTCTGGAGAAGGGTCTGGATACATTTCTAGATGTAATAATATAACACGTTATAGTGACCAGGAGTCTGGAGAAGGGTCTGGAGACATTTCTAGATGTAATAATCTAACAAGTTATAGTGACCAGGATTCTGGAGAAGGTCTGGAACATTTCTAGATGTAATAATATAACAAGTTATAGTGACCAGGAGTTCTGGAGAAGGTCTGGAGACATTTCTAGATGTAATAATATAACAAGTTATAGTGACCAGGATTCTGGAGAAGGGTCTGGATACATTTCTAGATGTAATAATATAACAAGTTATAGTGACCAGGATTCTGGAGAAGGGTCTGGATACATTTCTAGATGTAATAATATAACAGGTTATAGTGACCAGGATTCTGGAGAAGGGTCTGGATACATTTCTAGATGTAATAATAGAACAAGTAATATTGACTGGGATTCTAGAGAAGTGTCGCTGATTCAGTTATTTATTACGATTGCCAAATTGGAGTCAGGAAATATTTATTTATTTACCTAAAATGAGGACAATTGGCTTCGACCTCATGGGGGGTTTTGCCTTCCTGTGGATCAACACTTTAGCACAATAGGCTGAACTGGATGGTCTGTCTTTTTTCGGCCTAACAAACTATGGGCGCCATGTATGAACAGGGATGCGCCAGATATGGTGTCTTTTCAGCCCGAAATCGGACGCAGCCCCGTTCATACATGAACTCACTGGAACCGTAGAAAAGCTTCATATTTATAACTTCGCTGTGGCATTTCTAGGCGCGTTACAGCTGGAACAGGTAGAGCACTTTCAAAGTGGTTTACCTGATCCAGAAATGTCGCCCGTGCGCTGGAATGCACCTGATTTATGACCCGCTGTAGACCTGATTCATAGATCAGGTGCATTCCATGCCATTATTATGCGCATTAAATTTGGCGTTAACACACCAAATTTCATGCTTATCACCCTATGTAACTATGTGACGTTGTTTTATGTGTTTTAACTAGCTTATCCCCAAATTCTGGGATGACTTATGTAGCTAATAGAAAGTCCTCATTATTGAAAAAAAATTGTCTTCTTAACATTGTAAGGTCCAGTCACTGAGAGAATCCTAAACAAATCCAAACTCTAAAATATAACTTTTAATATATACCCATAAAAATACAATTTCTAATCCAAAATCTATCTAAATCAATATATATAAACACACTGTCCCGATCTACTTTCCCTACACTTATCCTCAAATAGACCAAGTAATCGTCCCGATAAGGACGGCCTAGTCTTTGTTGGCTCACCCTATTAAGTCACTTTGTGTCCCTATCAAACACCAGAAATATTTAGCATATATATATCTCTGTACAGTGTTTAAGGATATATCAAATCAAAATCCAAACACAGTTATCATTATTCATATAAAATCCCATTTAAAGTACTCAAAGGCTCACAGTCCACTGATATAAATACTGCAATTTTTCTTTTAATCATAGGGTAAATGTCTATATCTATCGTCCGTGTAGGGAACATAAGATACATTTATCCAGCATCATTTCAAGATACATCAAACCTTATCCTCCAAGATTGTAAGGTCCCATTCATATCTGATTTTTGGCTCCCGTTCATGGTATGCATCAGGATAATGTAACAAATAATCCCAATGGCTATCACAATGGTGCCATAGCCTTCTGTAGGATAAATGTAGTCCTAATTATACTATGTTTGCCCTATTTGTGAACATATATGGTTTCTGCACTGGGCATTAGAGCATGGTCTACCACTTTTGATCTATAGAACTCTATGGTTCTGCTGTGGTATCTGTTGGGATACACTTTTATGGTATCCTGATGGATAGCACAAACGGGAGCCAAAAATGATTCATGAGTGGGACATAATAAATTTAAGTGCACATCGGTTCTGCTGTGAGCGTTCCATCAAATCGACATTGTGCCTGAAATTGTTACTGATGGAAGTCTCCAAGCAGTGCCGTCGAGGTTTGATTGCAGGGACGAATGCTACAGGCCCGTCCCCTGAGAAGCAGAGCAGTTCTGAGCTATCGTCCTTTATCCCTTGTCATCATCATATAAAAAGAATAGATTTGACACTTTATTGTCTCACAATTAATTTTCAGTTTACCCTCTTAGATCAGGCTAATCAGAACTAGACTTTAATTGGAATCCTTTATAAAATACTGCTTCTAGTTATTGCTATTAATTCTTCGCCATTCCACTCAGAAAATCCATTATATCTAGTACTGATAATAAATAGACTCTTATTGACTGCTGATTCTTATTGGGCAGCAATCATTCTACTGTCCATGCGTAAGAGGATTCAGACAGTGGGAATTAGCTACTGAGCATGTGTGACCACAGGCACTAGGCACATCAGGTGGACGTTTTGAGTGTCTATCAAAAACCAGCCGGGGTCACCATAATAAGTATTTAACAGCAATTTATAGATACAGGAGCAACTGAGCTAAGAAAAGATGGCTCTGCTTTGCGTGATCTAACACAGTAAATGCATTTCTGGGATGACCTCTTAAAGGGGTTGTCTAACTACATCAATTCATTTTACCTCAGTCCTGTTTTCTTGGTTTAATTTTTTAATTAGGGGGCGTGTTTACTGACTTTACTGGCTTCTACTTGTCTGCAGTAGAGAGCTGCTGAGGACACCAGGTCTGTGGCTATAGCAACCAGCACTAGCAACCTATCAGGAGAGATTGAACAGGTCTGTAGCTATAGCAACCAGTGCTGGCAACCTATCAGGAGAGTTCCAACAGGTCTGTAGCTATAGCGACCTGAGGAGCTGATGCAGCCCATACAAGAGGGGATATCTCAGAATAGATAGGACACATATTTCAAAGTGACTTGTTTTTGCACGGTCTTTAACATAAAAAGCAGCAATCCTTGTAGTGAGACAAGCCAATTAAAGCGTATGGCTGATTTGAAGGCTTCCATAAGAAACATTTTTGAGGATTTTTATAATTTTTTTCAATTTATTTGAGACTTAGTCTAGTATGTAATAAGTCATCAGTGAGGTCCCAGCACTCCTGACGTGTTATTCAGAGCTGTGAAATTGGAGCTGAATTAGAAGTTTGACTGGCCGATTCCACAGCCCTGATGTTAATAGATGCTTTAGTTGAAATGTTATCCAATCAGATCACACCTTGGTCTGCGACCAAATTCTTCTATGTAGTCAGCTACAAACGGCTTTCTTGGGCATCATGACAGTTGAGTGAAATTTCACGTCCCTGAACTTGTTTTGACGTTTAGGTGCCCGTTTCAGACATCTAGAATCTTTCATGTAAAGTTTGAAGTCTTCATCGCTTCTTTAATCTGTCATTGTCTTATGTGTTACTCTACTATAAAGCTCCTTCTGTATTCCCATAGTGATTAGAGTAGAAAAAACATGTGCTATCAGTTCCGAAATTTCTTGATATCCTAATAATTTGCAAATTTTTGTGTAACCTGTGACAGGCCTGTCCATCACCTATCAGTTGAACTGACTTGGACAGAAGATACCGTGTCACAATGTGAAGTATATGGCTAGCTTCTACAAATCACTCCCTGTCAAATACTTGACCTTTTGGTCTCTGGGAAAAATGACTTGAAGGCCCCGGTAGTCACTGAGGGCATGTTCAAATAATCTGTCTATGGACACCTATGTGAGCTGCAGGGCTGGTGTGAGGTCAGTCCTAATTAGCTGTATACTGGCCAGACTTGTAAATACTTATATTAAGAATCCAGCAGAAAGAGATGTAACTTTTTGGGTAAAATGTAAAAAAAATCAGGTGAAGATTGAGTGAATGGAGTTTGCGTGCGAGGATGACAGCTGTTACCCGACTGGCAAAATGCATCAATTGGTTTGAAATCTGGGTGTTCCCTCCTCTGTTTTGAGGATTGTGGAGATGGTGTCTGCATATATCATCTCTCTGCTGTACTTCAGGCAAGAACTGGATGCACCGAGAAGGCAGACACTCAGCTGGGAGACACAACACAAGAAGAAAAGATGTCAAAATAACGTACTCGGAAAGGACTTCATTTCTCCCAGTCTTGTCAAAAGTCTGACATGTTTTCAACGCAACAGAAGAGAGTGCGGCTGGTTCTACTCCTGAAAAATATTTTTTATTTTTTTCAGAATTTGGTTTTGTTATTACTAGTATAGAACAGACTGCACTCTTGTGTGTACACTGCACTAATTCCAACATACATAGGATGACTTGCGTTAAAGCTTATGTTGCATTTTTTAGCCTACTTTTATTATACATAGTGCGGGTATAACCCCAACCATATTATCCAGTCCATTTTAAAGCGCTTTTTACAGTTCGGAAAAACCACAAAGCTCCTAATTAGTAATAGGTAGGAGACACCTAAATATAGAATGACCCAGCATCAGAAACAAATAATGCAACCAAAACTACTAGAGAGAATAGTGATGCCTAGAGGTACAGGTAGTACAGATACTAAAATTAGCCTTTATTAATATTATTAAAATCGTTATCCCAAAAGGGGTACGACAAACCTTACCTAAAGTATATTACTAAAGATATATATAGATATAAATATTGATATACATAGACATATATAAATATATAATATATATATATATATATATATATATATATATATTATATATATATAATATATATATATATATTATATATATATATATACATACATACATACACACGCGGAGCACCCGTACTGAAAAAGGGCGACCCCGCACCGGAACACCTTATCCTAAAGAAACCAATGCTATACTAACAACACAAACTCTAAATACAAAGAAAATACTAGACATAGAGAGGGACACCCCAAAGTTATAACCCAAAAACTGCTAAATAATTATAAAGAAACAAATACTACCATAAGTAAGACACTATATAGATAGAAAAACAGATACTCCCATAAAACAGGACACTATATTGCACAAAATTCCAACGCATTTCCCCCACCAATCACGTCAGTTCATCGGGGAAAAAGAAGCATGCAAAGTGCTCATAATATATTGTTTGCTGACCTTCTATAGGCACTACTATATTATCAGCATTTTGCATGCTTCTTTTTCCCTAATGAACCTATGTGATTGGTGGGGTAAACGCGTTGGAATTTTGTGCAATATAGTGTCTTTTTTATGGGAGTATCTGTTTCTCTACCTATATAGTGTCTTACTTATGGTAGTATTTGTTTCTTTATAATTATTTTGCAGTTTTTGGGTTATAACTTTTGGGTGTCCATCTTTATGTTTAGCATTTTCTTTGCATTTATAGTTTATGTTTTTAGTATAGCATTGTTTTTTTTGGCTAGGGTGTTCCGGTGCGGGGTCGCCCTTTTTCAGGGCGGTCTATCTTTAGTAATATACTTTAGGTAAGGTTTGTCGTACCCCTTTTGGAATAACGATTTTAATTGTATTAATAAAGGCAATTTTTAAGTATTTGTACTTTCTGTACCCCTAGGCATCACTATTCTCTCTAGTAGTTTTCGGTTGCTTTTTACAGTTCCTTCTTTGGCTTAACAGAATTTGTTATGGTTTTACCATGGAGGATCCACTAAAGGTACAATACCACCACCTCCCCACCCCCCCATGTGATTTGGAATAAAGTAGCTTGGACTCTCTACACAGACACTCTGTCAAATATTTGACCAACTATGTAAAACCAAAATCAGATAGCCAGACTCATACCTGATTATCTACATTCAATATCCAAAACAAATTACACTGGGTGCGCTGTTTTTTCTCGTTGTCATTTTGCATTTCAGCACCAAGTTTCTGACATAGCTAGTGTTGTGTTTTGGGTTCGTTTAGGACCGATTTGACCTGATCTGAATTTCACCAGTGATGGAGGGAATATCCTGCGACCAATCACCAGCCTTTATCTAGACAGGGCAAAGGAAGCGCATCATTCATTGATCACATACACTTCCTTTCTGTAAAACCGCTGGTGATTGATCCCACAATTTTCAAAACATCGCCAGCAAAATTCAAATCGGGCTAAACCAGCCATTTTCAAAAAATACATATTTTATAAGTTTATGTAGGTTTCTTTTTAGAGTTGGAACCCCCTTTAAAAACACTTCTGGCGGGATTTTATGCCCCTGCTTGTTTACGCCCTCGGGTTCTTTTGATTTCCCCTCTGAATGTCCATCTGATATGACTACCGGGATATAAGCCGTTGTAGGTTGCTGTGACTTGTCTTAAAAGGGGAAATGGTAAACCAAAAAAAATTTTCAAAGATTTTAAAATTTTTTTTTTTTTTTAAAAAAACACACTACGACATTAGCCCCAACAATATAGAGGCGGGAAATGCAACAATGTATAGGATACTCGTTTTAGTCCGCGGGCCACCCAAACCCTTTTTAAAAACCATCAGTCCATTGATCCCCTCCCACCTCGGGGAGCAAAAAACGCCGAAAAACCAGACGGGCAAAGACGCCAGCAAGTGCAGTTTCGGGGAGAACCCTCCCCTTCCCAAGAAAAACGCTAGAGTACCACCTCCTTAAAAAAATAAGTAGAAAACAAGTAAAACAAGCTTTAACCCTTTCACAACATATAAAAAATAAAACCATTACATAACACCTAAGGTTAAAACATTTATTGGACTTTTTTGGGGGGAAATTTTCAATACTATCCAATACGCCTCTCTTTTTAATAAGCATCGGGATATGAGATTTTTTATAAACCCCATATTCTTTCTAGCCGCCCCAAAACGTAGTTCACACACGTCCGTGCCCCGGTTTTCAAAAAAATCCCCTCGCTACGGGGGGTTTTTTTTTCCCATATAAATTTTTTTTTTTTTCACAGTATTACCCCTGTTTTTTTTTTAAATTCTGATCCATTTTGGGTGTTCATTGATCCGGGACTTTCACAGGTCCATATTTTGGGGTCCACATTAAAAAAAACCCCACATGGGCATTTTTAGCATATAAAAAAAACCCCTCACTATCGCAATTGTGGAACCCTTTGTTTTTTAATGGGGTAACCTTTCAAAGGAGTTGGATACTGCCCTCCTTTTTAAATATTCGCAAAAAATTTTTGACAGTGTAAACAGGCAAAAGTCCCTGACCTTTTAAACTTTTAAAAAGGGTCTTTTTCCCTTTAAAATTTTTGTGATTTTTTTTTATCAACGACATCAATTGTTGTCCAAAAGTTTTTCCTTTCCGAATTTTAATCTGGGGGGATCCCTAAACGGGTGCCCATTTTTTTTCCCATAAATTCCTCAAAAAACCTTCCAATTTTTAAGGAGGTTTTTTTTAAATTAAACCCCGAAATGGCGATCATATACAGAAATAAAAAAAAAACCTTTTGTCCAAACTTTTTTTTTTTCTATTATTTTCAAAAATGTGGGATCAAATTTTTTGAAGGATTTTCCACCCCCACTTTCGAAAATTCCTCTCAATCATACCCTCTTAGCATAAATTTTTTTAAATTTTAACTCTTTCCCTTTCCCCCACCAGAAAAAATCTTTGTCAGGGGAGCAATTCTTCTAGCTCTTAAAATTCCCACAAACTACCCCCCTTAAAAACCCTTGGGGGGGCATTTTGGGGCTTCTGTGATGCAGAATGTTATTGCGATCAAATTTTTTTAAAAAAATATAGAGACGTCCCAATGAGTTTTTTTTCTCTTCGAAAAAAAACACAAAATTACATTTAATATTTTTAAAACTTTTGTTAAGAAAATTGGATAATGGGATTATCTGATTAAGATACTCCAAAATTTTCCCCCAAAACCGGGACCCAAAACCAGCCCAAAAAACCCGGGAAAAACCCGTCGTCGAAAATAACGAAAAAAAATGCCCAATATACCAAGATATAAGATAGGGTCAAAAAAATTTGGAAACTAAATTTTTAAAATGCAATACAGCGATTGATGAGTTTAATGGGTTAATGCAGATTTAAAAAAGAAAGAATGGAAAAATTAAAGAAAAACCCCGTTCCAAAAAAAAGCTTAAAAAATTTAAAGGGACACGGAGACAAACCGCAGCGAACCGTGGTGTATAAAAGGGGTCTGAAGAAGAGGGTTCCACGACGCCCCTGACACAACCACAAAGAAGAAACAATTCAAAATCACAGTCGTCGGGACCCCAAAATTTTTCCATTTACAAATGAAAGGGGTATTCAACAAAAGGGAAAGAACGCAAAAATTTTTTTTTAGAAAAAAACTTAGCGGGAAAGAAAACCCCAGGGGGGCAGAAGCCAGAAAAACCCCCCAATGAAAAAGGAGACCAGCGGGGAAACCCCCAAAAAAAAATTAAACCACTTAATGCTGAACATCTCTTCAAAGGGAAAAGACCCGGTTCAAGGGGACCAAATAGATGGGGTTTTAAACTTTGTCCCCGACCAAGATAGGGGACTTTTTTAAATTTAAACAGTAATTTTTACAAAATCTGTAGAAAAAATAAAGGAAAATTTATTTTGAGACGGGAAAAAAAATCTAAATTTAAAAAAAGGAGAAAAGAAAAAAATTTAATAAAAAAAAAAAAGAAAAACACTCGGGTTTGATCCCGAATTAAATCGGCAATCATTAAAGGGTTTTCAAAACAATTGGTTCCCCCTAAAGAGGTAACGAAAAAGGGTTCCCCCATTACTAGACAAAGAAATAAAAATCTAACTGGGAAGGAAAAATTTTTCCCATAAAAAAGAACAAAAAGAAACGTTTCCCCATAAATTATAAAAAAGGCGGACAAGGGGGGGGCGACAGGGAATGGAAGTCCCCATCCCCTACAAAAGCCCCCCCCCTCCCAATTCCCGGAAACCCCAAAAAAAAATATAAAAACCCTCTTAAAAGAAACCCTACTATCCCCCTTTGCCCCCTAAAAAACAAGATCTTTTACAAGAGTCTCTTGATAAAAACATCTTTTTTCAATTCAAGAAAAACAAATTTCTTATGAAAAATAATCCAGGGGTTTGCCTATTTTTTTATATTTCCCCCCCCAAAAACCATAAATCTATAGAGAAACCCCTTGGGCGTTTCCCCAAACTTTCCCGGGAAGAAAACCTTTTGAAACCACTGTAGCTTTCATCCCATAAGTCCCCTCCCCCGCCCAAACAAACAAAAGGGGGAAACCCCCAATAATTCCAAAATCCCGGGGCCCGTTCCTTAAAAAAGGGCCCTTAAGGATAATTACCGTAAAACCCGACCACTTGGGTCTGTACACCTTTATACAAAATCCCTTTTTTTACCAATAACCCCCCGAGGAAGGAAGAACTTTCATTTGGGAAATACTTTTTCAAGATGCCAATTTTACTAATGAAAAAATTGCCCTTTTTTAAACAACTCTTGGACTAAATCCCCCCCGGGAAAAATTTTATTCGGTTTTGGGACCAAAAAGTACTTGCAAACTGCGGGGACACGATGGGGCCCCTTTTGGGGCCCAAATTAGCTAAAAACCCTTTCCCGATTTCCCCTTTTAAAAACATTTTTTAAAAAGTATCTGGGAAAAACTCTATGAAATAAGACATGGTATCGTTTGTCACGACGTTTTTTTCCCGTTTTTGGTCTGGTTCAGATCCCCGGGTTTTGGGGGGGTTTTTTAAAGGAGTAACTTAATCAGATACAAACCATTAAAAAACCAAATTTTTCTATAACAAAAAATAAATAATATTAATCGTCTTAATTTTGTTTTTTGTACAAAGAAAACCCAAATCACTATTCACGTCTCTATAAAACTAAAGAAATAGATCGCAATAAAAATTTTCAAACACAGAAGCCAAAAATCCCCCCCCAAAATTTTTAAGGGATAGGTTACGGCAAAATTTAAGAGCTAGAAAACTGCCCACGGGCAAAGAAAATCTGGTGCCCCTCCAATTTTTATTTTAAAAAACAAATTTATGCTAGAGGGGAAGATAGAGAGGAAAACAAAAGTAGGTTTAGGAAGTCCCTTTAACCCCTAATCTAAATTGTTTGCAAGATAAAAAAGAAAAAAAAAGTTTTTGGGCAAAAGGTTTTAATTTTTTTTTCTGTTTTATGATCGCCATTTCAGGTTTTAATTTTAAACCCAAAACCCTCCCCTTAAAAAATTGGAAGATAAAGAGGAAAAAGATGAAAAACATGGGGACCTGTTTAAAGGGGTCCCCCTAATTAAAAAATCGGAAAGGAAAAAATTTTTTGGACCACCCAAATTTATGTCAATAAAAAAAAAAAAAACACAAATTTTAAGGAAAAAGACCCCTTTTCAAAAAAACAACCAAAAAAGGCCCGGGACTTTGCCTGTTTACACGCAAATTTTGCAATAAAATAAAGGGGGACAGTATCCAACAACCTTTAAAGGTTTTCCTAAAAAAAATCAAAGGGTTCCACACTTGCGAAAGTGAGGGCGTTTTTTTAATGCTAAAATGCCCATGTGGGTTTTTTTTATTTTTTTACAAACTATGAACCCCGTGAAAAATCAGGGCAAAGAAAAACAAAGCTTGGGGATCAATTAAAAAAAAAAACCGGGAAAAACTGGAAAAACCAAAAAAATCATATGGAGAAACCACCGTAGCGAGGCATTTTTTTGAAAACCCGACCCGACGTTTTGGAACTACGTTGGTGCGTTTAAAAAAGAATATGGGTTGATAAAAATCTCCTATCACCGAACGCTTATTAAAAAAAAGAGGCTTAAAGGGGTACTACTCTAGAAACACTTTCCCCGAAAAAACCCCAAGAATGTTTTTTCCTTAAATGTTTTTTTTTAATGGGTTTTAAAATTTTAAAAGTTGTGAAAGGGTTAAAGCTTTTTCTTACCTTTTTTTTCTACTTTTCCCTTTTTTTAAGAGTGGTACTCCCCCGAAACCCTTTTCGGAGGAAGGGGGGGAGTTTTCCCCGAAAAGTCGCACTTGCTGCGCGTCTTTGCCCGCTCTGGTTGTCGGCGTCTCCTGCTCCTCGAGGTGGGAGCGATCAATGGACTGATGCGTTTGAACGGCATGGATGGCCGCGACTAAATACTGAGTATCCTATACATTGTTGCATTGCCTGACACTCTATATTGTATGGACTAATGTCAGTGAGATGTGTTTTTAAAAAAAAGAGAAATATTAAAGTCTTTGAAGTTTTTATTGGTTCTACCATTACCATTTGCAAGCATTGTTAGCAGGCCTGGAGAACCTGCCTTTTGAACCATACAGGACTCAGTATATAATTTGCCTACGATTGGGGACC
This sequence comes from Phyllomedusa bahiana, assembly GCA_025379985.1. NCBI lineage: Eukaryota > Metazoa > Chordata > Amphibia > Anura > Hylidae > Phyllomedusa > Phyllomedusa bahiana. The sequence continues at coordinate 104,527 of JAODAL010002848.1, forward strand.
GACTTCTATATATACATGTGAGCTTGTCTTCACCATAGGTGGAATCACTTCACTGCCCACATATAAGAGCTTCCAGGTGGTAGGACTCAGCTTCTGAGCATGTGTGACCACTAATCATAGAAATAATGAGAGGGAAGCCATAGAGCTTCAGAGGGCACCATGACAACTATGGAGCTGCAATATCTAGACACAAGAACATGTTTGTAAGTGATTTCAATTAAAAGGTAGTTCTGTTTTGCCAGATCTAAAAGAGGAAGGTTAAATGTAGTTTGTGAGACAAATGAGACCCACCACCAGCAGCTGGAATAGGAGATAACTTCAATCCTTGCATTTTAACCACTTAGACTGCTGGACAGTGAGTGGAATGGGGGCACCTGTCCCCAGTGTCGGACTGGGACGCCTAGGGCCCATAGGTGGAGTTGATTCTAGGAGTCCACAGTTAAACTGTTTCTGGGCCCACCAGTTGAGTTTATTTTAGGAGCCCAACCTACAGCTACTGTAAATGACTATCTGCCTCCTATGCTCTGCCTCTTGCTTTTTGCCTCTCTTTTTATGCTTTTTTGCCTCTCTTTTTATGCTTTTTTGCCTCTTCTGAGGATGTATATGCAGTTAAAAAACAACTCCAGGTCTACCATTGTCAGGGGCCCACACCGGGGGTATCTCCTATTTCCCTGTGGGCCAGTCTGAGCATGCCTGTCCCTATTTTTGGAGAAGTGATCATTGTGCAGTCACTTTAGCGGGTTATAGGTCAATGAAACAGATAAGTGCAGTACAGCAATATCTTTTTGTCCATCTGTCACATACATAGCAATGCCTATGCCAAATTTCTGTACACTCATGCTACCTTGGTACTACTCCCACATCGTGGACCTGTATCTCCTCCACCATTCTGATTGTTGACTGATCCATCAGCAGATTAGCTGCTGTTGCTGGAGCCTTTTTTCCATTCCGCATCCGGTTTAGGCTTGCAATTTTTTAGCAAATGTATCTTTCATTTAAAACTTTCTCCTTCAGTCCTCAAACTTTCCTGCAACTTCTAAACGTTTAGAGTAAATAACATTAATCCTCGTACTGTCGCCAGGGGCCTTCGCATCACAAATATTATAAAAACCATTAGCGCTCTGAATTTTATAGCAAAATGAAGCTCCAAGACACATTTTAATCCCAACTATCTTTAATGAGCCCAGCCAGTGTAATTGCAATTGTTTGTTTTCTTAAACACATAACGGCTACGGCTTTTTCCTTGCGTTTCCAGACAAAAATTGGAAGAATTAACTGCAATGTTTGCAACTTGAGCTATTTCCCCGGGACTTGATGAAGAAGAACATTCTAATTGTTCTTTTTTTTTTCTTTGAGAATTTTGGAGACTTCCCCTACATCCTTCACCTTGGTGAGCAGTTGAGGAGGGAAGACGTTTTAAGTGAGATGAATGAGATTTGCTGGCTTAGTGGAAAGGGTGCGCGGCGGTATAATTTGACTCCGGCTGGTCTTGACCTGGAACGTCTTTCATGACATTTTAATTCATTAAATCCGTATTTTATTGTAAACATGCTCTACACGAAAATACATTTTACTTCGGATAAAATAGAAAGATATAATTAATCACAAGCCAATGTCTGCACAGTTGTAAAGTAACAATCGTGCTCGCCGAGATATGCCTTACAGGCATTTTTTTTTTTATTTCTTCACTCCCAATGCTTGTGGTCCACCCACCAGCTTCCCACGCTCCTGCATACATTTTCTCTCTTACTCGGGTTCTTGTGTGTTGGATTCCTAATGCTGAGACGAAAATCTCATTTACAAATATGAAAGGCCACATATGCTTTTCCTGGCCTGCAGCTAGACAACACTTCCATCCATTAGGCAGTAATACACATTAGTGTGTGCTGCATAGTGTGACCCAAATTCTTCACTCATTGGGAAAAAGTAGGAGATTTACACATGAGGTCTTAAAAGGGTTTTCCCATGTCAGAAAGTAATGGCTCATCACTAAGACACGCCGGCACTTTATGATCGGTGGAGGTCTGACCTCTGGGATGAAGACAGAACATAGAATAAAATCTTAACTGAAATTTAGTACAACAAAGTGTTTTGGGGCTGGAACCAAGTATTAGGGTGTCTGCTTATTCGAATGTGATTAACATTGCCAATTACAGGCGGTCCTCGACTTACACCGTTCCAATGTATATCAGTCCCCTAGTTTCAAACGGAGACTTATGAGGCATGATGGCACTTGTAGTTCCATGTTCCACAGCAGATAGTAGCTGTGGAACGACAAGTTCCAGCATGCCACAGCAGCACATAAGGTGAAATCTTCTTAACAGGGACACAGACAGCAAAACCAATGTAAAATCCCCACCTTGCACTATCCAAAGCTAAAAAAAACTTTTTGTGCTGGAGTTGCATTTAATAAATATACTTGTTCTGACTTACATACGAATTCAGTTTAAGAACAAACCTACAGTCCCTATCCCGTTCGTTTTGCCTCTTCTGAGGATGTATATGCAGTTAAAAAACAACTCCAGGTCTGCCATTGTCAGGGGCCCACCGAAGGTTTCTACTATTTCCTTGTGGGCCAGTCCGAGCCTGCCTGTCCCTATTTTTGGATCATTGTGCAGTCAACCGGGGACTGCCTGCATTAAGTTGGGCTGTTAGAAGACTAAAGACCCCCATAGAGTAAAATAGAAGCAGAAGCTGAGAAAAGCCTCCACACCAGTCCCTCATTGGCTGCTCTCAGATTTGCTTTGCAAAGGCGGAGCCTTACCCTTTCAGATAGATCAGGGGTTGCAAATATAGGACCCTCACCTATTAGATATTTGTGCCTATAATGGTAGTCTGCAGTGTTTATTTCTTATCTTCAGACCCTCCAACGCTGTTTGCTGCCCGCTCCTAGATCCAGGCTTTTCTCCTGTATGGGTGCCTTCACTGTAATATATGCTGGATGTGAGATCTGTGGGTGTAGAAGTCTAGAGTTTGCCATGCATACTCTACTTTTTCTCTACATTTGTACACAACCTAAATGAACTTCGACCTGCATCTGAGCACTTGAATTTTGGTTGTCCCGAATTAATTTGTGGCCAAAATCAACAATTGAACATAGCTGTAACCCAAACCTTAAAGGGCTTGTCTCACTGTGAAGATCATAGTTTAAAATGAGGGGACCAAAAATCTAAGCATGTCCGTCCTTGATTACCATTAGCAAAGTGCTATGGTTTAAGAGAATGGGCTGCTTTATATGTGCTTAGCAAATGTGTTTGAGCCCAGGTTGGGTCACACCCAGCTAATGTATTACTGGCGGTCGGCTGAGTTGCATGTCCCGCCCAGGTCGTGAACGGGAACGCGCAGGGTATGAGAGAGAGAGATCACTTTTGTGCCTCAAGTGCAGTCCCACGTAAATCAGAAACAGAGAGAACACAGCTGTACACAGCAGTCCCATGTGTGTTGTGCAATCCTACACAAATGACATACAGAGAGAACACAGCTGTACACAGCAGTCCCATGTAAAACAATTTTGCGACACATGTGCAGTCCCACATAAATCACTTTTGTGCCTCATGTGCAGTCATGTGTAAATCAGAAAGAGAGAGAACACAGCTGTACACAGCAGTCCATTGTAAGATGCACAGTCCCACGCAGATTACATACAGAGAGAGAACACAGCTGTTCTGTGCAGTCCCATGTAAAACTATTTTGCAACATGTGCAGTCCCACGTAAATCAGAGAGAACATAGCTGTACTGTGCAGTCTCACATAAAACACACAGCTGTACTGTGCAGTCCCACGTACAAAAAAAATTGTGAGACAGATGCGCTGTATCACGTAAACCACTTGAGAGAGATGTGCAGTCCCATGTAAACACAAACAGATAAAGCGTATAATTTTGTTTTGCAGATCTGTAGAGGTCAGAGGTGTAATAATTTGCAAAATATATCAGAGACAGAGAGAAAAATTTACCTATCTTTCCCAGAGTCCTGCATGTCAAATGCCCATTCTAGTTACAAAGTATGTAGAGAGAGTGAGAAATTTAGATATACACTATCTATTTCCACTTAGCTTTTCACTTCCAATGACAGCTGAGGACCTCTCCCTTCCCCCAGCTCACACAGAATGAATCATCACGTGCACACTGTGTCACATATCTGCAGAGAGTAAAGATACTCCCTGCTGGGAAGAGAAACACGCCCCTCCATTTCACAAGCTCTGCTTGGCAACCAGCACAAAAGGCTGCCAAATGCTGGAATGAGACAACCTCTTTAAGTTAGTGTTAGAGATTTTTAACTGGTCTAAAGGACTATTCTTACCATCTCCTTATCAGTGTCAATCCCCACAGGGACAGATTCAAGCAACACTACTCTCCCCCTTCTTCATGCTCTAATCTGCCATATACAACATTCTACCACTTACTGATGCTATCTCTAATGCTAAAAGAAGGGAGAGCTGAGAGATGAGAGCCAGTAGAAGTAAGATCAGTATTTGACAGATTTGAGATTTAGCAGCACCAACAGCTGGGTGAAGGATTTACACAAACTCCACAGCAACAAAATGCTAGGAGCCTTTTAACAAAGACTATTTAGAAAGTTGCTTGATTTTGCATTTAAGAAACAAATGAACAGAAAAACAAGAAGGGTTGAAAAAGTGACGATATTCTCTATGGATATGTCTGTTGAGGATCTCAGTACCTCAGACAGGTCTAAACCAGAACTATAATGAAACTGTTCCTTCCAAAAAGCTTTTAACATGCAGGGAAAGGTAAATGAAGGCTGTTACCAAATATGTTGCTGTTTTGATTTTGCTTTGTTCAGGAGATAAGGAAGAGTTTGTCTTCTCTTTGTGCGCACAAGTTTCTCTTGGTCATCGACCACCTCTCCCTAGTGTGTGTTTTATCTGATTGATCTAAACTGTCAGTCAGTTAGTTTGACCATGGTGAGTCACTCCCTGCTGAGTATTCTCTCTAGCACAGCTGCTTTGTTTACCTAAGTTATTGACAAATTTTAAAGTTTAGAGCTCTGTAGCCTTGTACACTACAGATTATAAATTTCCTGCACTCATGTCACTGTAGAAGGAATAGGAGAGCTGATATGCCAATAACTGTTATAGAAAGAGAATAATGGTGCTGCACACTTGTGTAGATAGCGGGTGCTCAGTGGAAAGCCAATTGGCAATAGTGCAGAATCTAGAAAAATCCACAGCACTCCTTTATTTAACAAAGATTCATATCCAAGATTGACTCTCTGTTCAAGTGCATACAATGCATAGGAGATATAACAAGAATTTTTCCCATGGTCCGACGTTTCGGCCACAATTAGCCTCCGGGATCAGGCATCAGGGACCGAGATGTAGGGAGAAGCAGGTTATAGAACAGTGTTTCTCAACTCCAGTCCTCAAGACCCACCAACAGGTCAAGTTTTCAGGATCTCCTCAGTATTGCACAGGTGATTATTGTCAGTGCTTTCTGTGGGAGATCTTGAAAATATGACCTGTTGGTGGGTCTTGAGGACTGGAGTTGAGAAACACTGTTATAGAACCACCCACACCTTGACCAGGAAGTGTGAATCTGAAGCTGCCTGTGAAAGCATGGTGAGAAAAAACATTGTGAGAAAACCCATGTAAAGAGGACCTGTGATCTCTCCTGACATATCTGTTTTAGTAAATCCTTGAATTCTCCATAAAACAACAATTCTGGAGCCCTTCTCTTATAAGGGTATGTTCACACGGGGTAATTTCGGTGCGTATTTTGCGCTCCGAAATTACGGTAATCCATAGTTCTCATAGAGAGAATTATGGATGACCCCTCCTCTCCCCGCTCGTACAATACGATCGTAGTGTACGCGTGGGGAGATAAGTGACACGTCAATTACTTGCGGCGAGTACGCGCTGCGAGTAATACATGTCAATGGGCTGCTTGCCCCTCCCCCCCTCCACGCTGCGAGAGTATGCGCTGACCAGTACGACTCCCAAATCACCCGGCGTAATTTTGGCGCGTACTGTACGCGCCGCAATTACGCCGTGTGAACATAGCCTAACTCTATGTTGTGCTGTTCCTCTGTTGTTCCTTCTAGAAATGTCTTACTGCATTAGTCAGATGGGTGTGACCATTCCAGTTTTCAGCACTGATTGGATAACTGTGCATGACGCATCCAAAATTAGCAACACCCAGCTGACAGATTTAGTAATGCATTTGAAGAAGGAATAAAAGAGTGGGAGCACAACACAAAGTTATAAGAGAAGATGCCCCAGAATCAGAATACAATATCACAGGCAGCACAAGTACCTTAAAGGGGTTTTGCCACGATCTAATTTCATACCTCCTGCATCCAGCTCTTCAGCTCTGTGTGCAAGGAGGCATGTGTGATTTGCTTGAATTGCATATCATGTGATCCAGCAAGATGACATCACCATACCTTTTCCTCTCTGTAGTCAAAGAAAGGTCTGTTTATGTAAAGCATTGTGAGTAGCTGACAGGTAAAGTTTTTGCCTCCAAGCACAAGGGTCCTATGTTCAAATCCCTGCAGGAACCAAACCTGTGTTTTTTTTTTCTCTTTATCAATACACAAACCTGATTGAGGTTTCTTTTTTTTTTTGCACTGTTTGACTAATTACTAAGGAGTACAGAGGACGGGAGTAGAATGACAGCACCAGGGGTTAAACACTCAGTAGCTGCCTGAGAGGAGAAGTGATATATGAGCATGTGCGACCAGGACTGAGGATCCCTCAGCTCTGGTCGTATCACCCTGGAGACGAGCTGTAAACAATGGATCACTAAAGGAGCAGCTAAGACAAAAACGGTGCAGAATTTTTAATAATAATGAATTGTGAAAATGTTTATTATTTCATTTGCAAGCTTCTCACGTCAATTTTACTTCATGGCAAAACCCCATTTAAGACAAGACTCAGATACTTATCCAAGCACTTTCCAATTAAAAACATGTTACCTTTAATAGACTGAGTCATTGGTTGTGATTAGACGACTACAGTCCCAGGGAGAGCATCTGCTACACAACGCACTGGAGGAATATTATAAGGACACAGGGAAAGCAGAGCCTACAACTACTGCTTCTCTTACACTATGTAAATCGATAAAGCCGCCGCACATCAGCCTGTTTTAGATTATTTGTGTGTGCTGGGAAAGCATAGCAGAATTATACAGAAGTGGATGTTGTGACAGTTTCTGACGCTGAAGATACTTTGATTACTGGTGACATCTCAAAAAGCAGCTTTTATCCTCTAATAAACCAAACATGGAAAACTGTGTATTTCGATACAACATTATGGAGGGAACCACAAAAGCATCGAATAAGCAGTATTTACAGTACGATGAGCTCTAATGCCAGTCTGCAATAGGTTGTATCATCTCAGCAATCACTTTCCACAGATGCTATAGACCTTCTATATGAGCCACTAACGCCCAATGGCCTTACTATGGCAGAGCCAGTCCATCTGTATATTAACACTGACAAACATTTTCTTGGCAGTGGCTACATTTTCCTTTGTGGTAGCAGCAGAAAAGAGCAGCCAACAACAATATCTCCCAGCAAAAATAGATGCATGGAGGGTCTTGAAACTCATATTAAAGGGGTTTTGCCACAAAGTAAAATTTTCGTAGGAAGTTTGTAAATTAAATAATAAACATTTTCACCATTCATCATTATTAAAAATTCTGCACCGTTTTTGTTTTAGCTGCTTCTTTAGTGATTCGTTGTTTACAGCTCGTCTCCAGGGGATACAACCAGGGCTGAGAGCTACCCAGTCCTGGTCAGACATCAGACATCACCTCTCCTCTCAGGCAGCTACTCCCCAGGTGCTGTCATTCTACTTCCGTCCTCTGTACTCTTTAGTTATTAGTCAAACAGCGCAAATAAAAAATAAAAAAAACTCAGTGAGGTCTGTGCATTGATAAAGAGAAAAATAAAATCCACAGGTTTGGTTCCTTCAGGGATTTGAACCGAGGACCCTTGTGCCTGGAGGCAAAAGTTTTACCTCTGAGCCATGTTGTAACTACTCACAGCACTTTAAATAAACAGACCTTTCTTTGACTAGAGAGAGGAAAGGTCTGGTGGTGTCATCCTGCTGGGTCACATGATATGCAATTCAAACAAATCAAACACGCCCCCTTCTGAGCACACAGAGCTGAAGAGCTGGATGCAGGAGTTATGAAATGAGATCATGGCAGAACCTCTTTAAGGGGGGTTGTTTGTGATGACAACCCATATACACTACTCACAAAAAGTGAGGGCTATTTGGCTTTTGGTTGAAATTTCAGGATGAACATCAAATTTCTTGAGATTTTTTTAAAATGAACTAAATGACCCCATCTCTTACCTTACATGCACATGTCCAGCTGTTCAATGTTTCACTACTTTTGCACAACTTGCTGGTCTCTAACAAGGAGCTTAATGGCAAAATTCCCATCAGATATTTGATCCCTGAATCGCCCAATAAATTTTGGGGATCAGTTTGAATTGGGATTTAAACAGTCCTCCTCATCCTGCTGTTCACATTTTGACATCTTGAGACCAAGACAACACCTTACAATTGATCAACAGCACCTCACCATTGCAAGACTTCAAGCAGGATGATTCTGAGATGGAAGTGGCCAATGAACTTGAGTGTCACCGAATGTCATCAGCAGGTTGCAACAGAGATACAGAGAGACTGGAAGAGTCACATAAAGGCAAAGAAGTGGACGTCTTTTGGCTCCATTACACACTGATGACCGCTTCATTGTAACCAATGCCCTGCGGAACCAGATGATGATGAATGCCGCACAACTCCATGCACGTGTAAGGGAGATGAGAGGCAACCAAGTGTCACGTCAGACCATTCATAACTGTTTACATCAGTGTGGTCTTCATGCTAGACAACCGGCAAGGATACCTAACCACACCACCAGGCACAGGCATGGGCTGGGGAGCATCTACGCTGGACAAAAGTCCTCAGCGCTGAAAGTCGATTCACTCCAAGCTGAAATGATGGCCACCAAAGATGCTGGAGACGTCAAGGTGAGTGCTATGCATCAGCCACTGTTGTCACCAGACGAGCCTTTGGTGGTGGTGGTGTTACAGTGTGGGCAGCTGTGTCTAGTCAATACAGAACTGCCCTACACTTTGTGACTGGTACAGGGACGTCTCTACTACTGGGATAACATCACTAATCCAGTCATTGCGCCTCTGCATCAACAACACAGGGATAATGTCATCTTCATGGGGACAATGCTCCAGCTCATTGAGGTTGCATCATTGAGGAACGGCTGTTGGGGACCGAGGAACCTCAGATGTACTGGCTGCACTTTGTCCAGACCTGATCCCTTTAGAAAACCTGTGGAATCAACTGAGTTGCCATGTAGAAGCTGGTAACTCTGTACCCTGAACCTCAATGACCTGAGGGGTGCCCTTCAATAAGAGTGGGATGCCTCAGCAGTCAGTAACTGGACTTGTGAACAACAGGAGACGTAGTTGACAAGCTGTAATTGATGCTCAAGAACACATTATTGAGACAGTGACAGTTTTGATGGTGTCCATCCTCCACTGGCTTTTGTTTTATTAAATTGTTTGACATGAAAAAATCAACATTAGACACTACAACTTTAAATGCCTGCTTTCAGGATAAAATATCAGTGTAGCGTTAAATTTTTACATCTTCCATAATTTTCACCCGAAAGCCAAATATCCCTAACTTTTTGGGAGAAGTGTATGATATGATTATATCTAAATTATGATCCCCAGCTAATATCCAGAGTAAGCGCTGCTTTCAGCACAGTCAGCAGCTAGACAGGCTGGGGGTGATTCAGTAAGGTCCTGGTAAGTCATCACAGGTATCTGGAGCCATCGTGACTGCATCCCACAGATCCATAGAGCCAACACCACCGTCCAGGGGCTCCCACAGCTGCTGGAGGATAGATAGAGCCAACACCACCATCCAGGGGCTCCCACAGATGCTGGAGGGGCCATAGAGCCAACACCACCATCCAGGGGCTTTCACAGCTGCAGGAGGGTCCATAGAGCCAACAACACCATCCAGGGACCCCACAGCTGCTGGAGGGTCCATAGAGCCAGCACCACCATCCAGGGGATCCCACAGCTGCTGGAAGAGCCATAGAGCCAACACCACCATCCAGGGGCTCCCGCAGCTGCTGGAGGGTCCATAGAGCCAACACCACCATCCAGGGGCTCCCACAGCTGCTGGAGGGTCAATAGAGCCAACACCCCCATCCAGGGGCTTCCCACAGCTGCTGGAGGAGCCATAGAGCCAACCCACCATCCAGGGCCCCACAGCTCGGAGGAGCCATAGAGCCAACACCACCATCCAGGGGCTCCCACAGCTGCTGGAGGGTCCATAGAGCCAACACCACCATCCAGGGGCTCCCACAGCTGCTCAATTGGGTTCATGTCCGGGGAATTAAAGGGCCAATGTTGTACTTGGAACTCTTTGGAATTTCTAGCTGTGTGACGTTGCACTGTCTTGCTTTAAGATCCCATGAGCCCCAGGGAAGAAAATCAGCATGAGTGTATGAGTGTACACAATCTGCAAGGATGGATTCATACCTAATTCAAATGATAGTGACTTGTACATGGATGACAAGCCCAGAGTATGCCACCAAAAATATTGCTTAGACCATGATGCTGCCAACACCAGCTTGTTCTTCCAGCAATGGCTGTAGGGTGTTTGTTTCTTGATGTTTCTTGCCTGACACACCAATGTCTATCTGTTCGATGAAGCAGAACATGTGACTCATTGGAGAAGGCAGTCCTTTGCCAATCATTGGAGGTCCAAACTGCTGTGAAAATTTAAGTCTTTTTTTGGTTAGCAGAAGTGTAGTGGCATCTGTCTGCTTTGGAGCCCCATGCACAGTACTGTTCATGGAACTGTATTTCACATATGTGTGTTTGGCCAGTTTTTCTTTTTGGTGGTGTGCTGCTCCTCTGTAGCGGTCCACCCTCTCGCACCTTTGTAGCCGACGTTCTCCTCTGTGTCAAGTGGTGCTCCTTGGTTTCCACGTCACTAGGACTATTTGTCCACTCACGATACATTTTCACCGCAGCAGCACGCCAAGAGTTCAGAAACTGGACAGTTTCAAAAAAATACAGCCACCCTTGGCCCACACGCTGATCTCCACCGTTTTTGACTTGACTTCGTGTATGTACAGTATATACTATGTGAGTGTGTGTGTATGTGTGTATGTATATATATGTATGTATGTATATATAATATATATTATATATATAATTATGATATATTTAATAATAATTATATATGTTATGAGCATACAGTGGTGGCCAAAAGTATTGGCACCCCTGCTGCTATTCTGTCAGATAATACTCGGTTTCTTCCTGAAAATGATTGCAATCACAAATTCTTTGGTATATTTTCCATTTAATTTTTCTTCAATGGAAAACCCAAAAGAACTGTCATAAAGCCAAATTGGATATAATTCCAACCAAACATAAAAAAGGGGGTGGAAAAAAATATTGGCACTTTTAAAAAATCATGTGATGCTTCTCTAATTTGGTAATTAACACACTTTTAATTTCCCTGGGGCCCAAAACAGTGTTGGAAATTTAACAAAAAATCCCACTTGCACCCGGGTTTACAGGGTTTTAAGGCAATGTTCAAAACGGTTTAAAAATTTGGACGTATTTCAGTCCGAAAATTACCCCGGCCGAGGGGGCCCAAAAAAGGGGCTGAATACGTCCCAGCCCAATTAGGGGTAATCCACATTTTCCCCATAGAAACTTTGGTTTTACTTCTCCTCCCCTGTTCGGTGAATCCGCCGGGGGGGGGAAAATAATTTGGCCCAATTTTAATTTAAACCGGGCGGCATATACCCCCCCCGGGGGGTTTAAAAAAGCTAGGGGCCGGGGGCCGAGGGGCCGGCCCCCCGCCCCCTCCACACGGCAAATTGGGGGGCGAAATTTTACCCCCCTGCAATACCCCGTTTTTAAACAAACCCTTTAAAAGTTGACTCAATCTCTGCCTGTGTCTTTGTGGACCACTTTGGGACATAAAGAAAAGAAAGAAGATCAAAAAAAGCCCTGAGGACTTGAGAATCCAAATTTGGGGGAAGCCTGAGCAATTTTAAAAGGCTACAAGTCCATCTCCAAAGACCGGGAATTTTGTTCCTGTGTCTACCGTGCCGTTGCATCAAAAGTGTAAACCCCAGGGCCTGGGGCTACCCCTCCCTAGATGAAAAAGCCCGGGAAAAGGTGGCTAACCCCCCCTAATGTGGACAGAGCCCAGGGAAACTGGGGCCAAAACCTCCCTATGGCACTGTGGCAAACCCCCCTAGGGCACTGTGGCAAACCTCCCTAGGGCCCGTGGCTAACCCCCCCTATGACACTGTGGCAAACCCCCCCTATGGCACTGTGGCTAACCCCCCTTTATGGCAAAAGGGGGTTTAAACTCCCTAAAGGGGAAGGGAAAAGAAAATTTGGGGAGGGGAGATTTAAACCAAGATATTTAAACATGGTGGATAAAAAAAACCCCTCGACTAACACCCAAACAATTTTTAAGCGCCCTGCATTTCCCGGGGTAAAACCCGTTTTAAACCCCCGTACAACCCGTCGCCCGTCGGAATGAAACGTATGGGGGGAATACCCGGAAGCCCCCACTTCTTCCCCCAAAAACAAAAAAATTCCCATGCTGGAGTTTGCCCAAACTTACCTGAGAAACCCTAAAACGTTTTGGAAAATGTTTTTCTGGTCAGATGAACAACAAATAGAGCTTTTTTGGGGAAAAAGGGATCCAAAAAAAGTTTTCAGGAAAAAAAAAAAAGGCCCTTTAAAAAAAAGAACACAGTCCCTAAGCAAACAAGGCTAGGTTTTCCCCGGGTTTTTGGGGTTTGCTTTGCTTCCCTGGCACTGGACTGCTTTGGAAACCCTGTGCAAGGCCCTTTTAAAAATTTTGAAGACTACCAACAAATTTTGGGGAGGGGATAAAGTAGGGCCCCAGTTTTTAGAAAAGCTGGGGCCCCTCAGAGGGCATGGGGGCCCTTCCCCAGGACAATGGGCCCAAAAAACACTAAAAATGGTTTGAGAGAAAGCCTGGGGACGTCTAAATTTGGGACAATGATCCCCGACCCCGAACCCATAAACACCTTGGAGAATCCTCACAATTGGGAGAAAGGCCCCTTCAAAATCCCAAGGGACCGGGCAGTTTTTCCAAAGAAGAAAAGGTATAAAATTCCAGCAGAGCATTGTAAGAAACCCCAAAGAAGGGTTTTCCGGAAACGGGGGTTCGCCGTTATTTTGGCTAAAATTTTTTGCTACCAAGTATTAAACTGAGTTTCCAAACTTTTGTCCGGGCCCCTTTTTGAAGTTTTGGGTGAAATGATCAATGATTTTTATTTTTGGTTTTTTATTTTTTTTGTGTTTTTTCAAAATTTCAAAAAAAAAAAAATTAAAAAAAGAAAAATTAATACCCAAAAAATTTGTGATTGGGAAAACATTTTTAGGAAAAAAAACTATTTTTATCGACAGAATTTCAAAGGGGCCAAAAAATTTTTTTTGGGCCCCCACTGTTAAAGGAAAATTTTCCCCAAAAATTTTTTTTTGGGGACTCTTTTAAAACGGAAATTTTTAAAAACTTTTTTGCATTTTTAAACAGAAAATTTAAGGTAAAGAAATTTTTTTGTTCCCATTTGTCAAGCCGCCATTATGGTTAATGTCACGTCTATACGTTGCAGAACTATGGGTGTCACTGGCACTTTTTAGCTCAGAGCTCCCGGCTCTCTGCAAAGACTAAATAATAAAGGGTAACAATGGGAGACCAATTAAGTTCTTGCAGATTGTAATGCCGGAGTGGTAGAGGAAAGGAACGCTGGTGCCGTAGCTCGGTGTTCTCTACTTAGATCTTTGAAATCCCTTGTTCTAGTGTCAGCGATGACTGGCAAGAAAAAATTTTCTGAAAGGGACGCTACAAAGTAACAATTCTTCCTTTTGTGGTCTCTTTTGGCTGCAGTGACAGTCCACTCCAGTAATCCCCTTTCAAGAGTGTTGTCCTCCTTTTTCTACACAGATCTTTTTTAATGTAATTTTTCTTTAGCTCCCACAGCTACTATTCTTTCCTTTTTGTCTCGCCAGGCTTATTCCCAGGTTTAATCTTCTTTAATCTTTTGCTGTAGTCTGCGTCAAACATGCTGTTTTTGTCTGGGTCACCTTATACGACAAAGATACAAACCGTTTCCAAATCCAAAAGAGAGAACGTAATAAAACAAGCTTGTGAATACTTGCATACAGCTGACATATTCCTCATAGTCAGTGCTCTGTAGATGCTCATAGTTGTCTGCTCAAACACATACATTATAGGTCCAAAACCAATGAAAGGCTATTGCTTTTGGGGTATGGATAGACACTTATGACTAGAAAGGAACCCATTTGTAGTGGAGTCTTTGAAAGCAGGGCCATCTTTCTATTGGGCACGCTAAGCAGATGTATAGAGGCCCCTGGTCATGTATGTTTGCCCAAGAATACAAGAAACATACTCTGGATCCCCTGGTTGGCTTTGCTTATTTAACAGTTTGTGTATTTTTAGGAAACGGTTAAAAACCATGGTGGAGAAGGGAGCCAAAGGCTCCCTGCTCTGCCAATTAGTCTTGTAGACTGCAGGCTGCTGATGTCCAGGCATAAATGACATAATAATATGGGTGTGCTTGGGGGTGGCTAGAGGCATGGCCTAGTGCGATGTCATGTATTTGGGCAGGGCCTATTGCAGTATTCTGCCTAGGAGCCCAAAATGCTGTTAAGGTGTCTCTGCTTGTAAGAACCAGAAAAGCTGTGTCATCAAGCTAATGTTTGCGGAGGATGGTTCCCATGCTCTAACTTACTCATAAAAAGTATCTATAAATAGTTTGCAGATATATTTGTTAAGTTTCAGAAATTCCATGGGCTAGTTTCTCGCAAGCGAACACCTTAGATACTTGGTTTCCAAGCTTGGGGACACATTGGAGTCTCTTGGTCTGCTTCCTTGAACAATGATGTCCTCGTTAATTGCATTGGGCAACGTCCTCTATACTGTCCTCCATATAAATAATTATTCCTTCTGCTGGATTCTGCAACATTTCAATATGACATTTTATTTCATGCAGATGACCAAGTGGTTCATGACCATAATTGATTCACCACTTAGCAGATTTGTCAATGAAATACCATTGAAGTATGAATCCGCCTATAATTATTATAATAATTCTCACGTATTCACTCAAACCTAGCAAATTGACTTGTCAAAGTATCCTAGTTCCCGTCAAATTAGCAAAACTTAGCTTGGCTGAAAACATTTGCTGATCTCTATACATGGTATTCATTGGAAGAACCAAGCGTTTTCTGTTGAGTAGTCCTGTCCAAGAATGTCAATGGAAAAGACCATCTTCAAGTAAAGTTCATGTCCATGTTGACCCCTACGTTTTTCTTCTTCACTCTAGTAGATTACAAGGTTTTCCTTTTTGGCCTGCTATTTCAGCCTTCATACTTTTTGTCCACGATGGTGAAAGAAGGCATACTATAGTTCAACACTTACCTACTCAAGGGGAGTATGGTGAAAATGGACCTCTTTCCATTTATCTATAAGGTTACATTTGATACTATTTCTACCAATGAAGTTATCAAAGACAAAAATTTAGTGAAGCACAGCCGCATCATATATATTATTATAAAGTCCCATGTGACCTGCAATTCCCTTCTTCAGCCTAATTAACCCAACTTCACCAATAAGAAATTTGCGGTTTTTCATGATAACAAAAGTATTCTGGGCGCATAATAAGCTTCTAAAGATTGGCATTCACCCAAGAAATGAAACAAAGACAGTTTGAAAAGGAAATCTCAACACATAATCGCAGGTATAATTTCTATTCAACTGCATCTTTGTCCTTTAATCATTAAACAGAGATGCGTCTAGATGTGACGGAACAGCAGACTGGAGTCTAATGATCTAATTCTTTTATTCAAAGTCAATTAAGTTGGATTAAATGCATTAAATAGACAATAAATTTTGTGATTGCCATTTTAGAGTTCTTTAAGGCAAACCATATTTTCTATGACTATAATTTTGTTAACTATGTCCCCCCCCCTATAATTTGCATATCAAAGTGAGTGACGGGGAGGAGGAGATATTCAGGGAGGTTCACATTGATTGCAGTTAACGAGGCAGCGTTGCCTATTGATGATTGCTGGTCGTGTGTACTTTTCTGTGTCACCCTGTACTAAATAATTCCACTTTTTGGTGGGACCAACTTATGGCCATCAGCATCCTGATCATCTAGCTTCATAGATAGATAGATATACTAAGTTTACAGACCTAAGGGTTGGTCCAGTAGAAGAGAGTGAGCTTTGATAATGTAGCTCTGAGCAACAATAAGAAAGGTCTACAAAGTTGTTATCGTAATGGCTTGTTACTTAGGTGCAGACAGGAGAAAATATCTCTCTTTGGAGAGAGCCAACCAATAAATTGGTTGGTGTGAGG
Source organism: Phyllomedusa bahiana (assembly GCA_025379985.1). Classification (NCBI taxonomy): domain Eukaryota; kingdom Metazoa; phylum Chordata; class Amphibia; order Anura; family Hylidae; genus Phyllomedusa; species Phyllomedusa bahiana. The sequence goes on from JAODAL010002848.1 coordinate 120,976, forward strand.
ATTCATTCGCCTTTTGCACCTCGCTGGCTTTTTTGCAAAAAGCATAAAGGCTTTTGGGCAGTAAATCATGTTTTGCTAATCAGTGGTGGTCTCCGCAGTCGGACCCACCCTTTAAACCCCTCGACGGTGGGCATTTCAGGTCGCTCATCTGCAGCAATGTCTTTTGGCAAACATCGGGGTTTGCAGCGCCCGGCCTACTACACAGCCCTGTTCCCAGCGCAGCTCCTGCAATCGCCGAGGAGCAGGGGAAACCTCCGCTCCCCGGGGGCTTAACCTTTTGATTGCCGCGGTCAGTGACTGCAGCATAATCAAAAGGCTTTCTCCTGCTCGGGTGATCAGGACTCCCGGTAACCCGACAGGGCCTGAGGAACAGCTGCACAGTCAGCCCTGGGGACCTAGACTAGCCCCAGGGCTGTCTACATAACAATCCAGCGATCAGGGCAGACGGTGTGCTGCCCGGACTGCCGCCTGTGTCAAAAAGAAACGGATGATAATGTATAAGCATATATTAATATGCTAATAAATTACTAAGTGGGAAAAAAAATGAACAAATTTATCCCTTCATGGGATTTAAAAAAAAAAAAAAAAAAAGGAAAAAACATAAAGTGTAGAAACATAAATAAAAAAAATAAAAAAAAATAATTGTGCCCTTACATTACACATACACAATAAAAAAACATACACTTATTAGGTATCCACACTACTGTAAAAACCGGTAAATTGTCTAACAAGTTATTAAGTGTGAAATGTGAATGGTGTAAAATAAAATTTAAAAAAACAAAACAAATTAATAAGGCCTCATACAACTGCATCATTGAAAAAATAAAGTTATGGCTGTTGAAATGTAAGGAGGCAAAACTAAAGAAATGTGCTGGTCATTAAGTACTTTTCAGGTGTTCGGTTTAAGGGGTTAAAGGGAACCTGTCCCATTGAACCTGCTCTCTGATTTGTTGTCTGCATGTGATAGAGCTGGAAGAGCTGAGCAGATTGATATATTGTTATGATGGTAAAGATTCAGTAAAACTTGTATGATATTAATTGAAATCCCTGCTTATTATGTGTTAAGGATTTCAGCAGGTGGAGTCATCAGTGATTGACAACCATCTCTCTGTGCACACTCCTACGAGGAAGGCTGTCAATCACTGATAACCCCGCCTAACCTAGTATAAGCAGTGAGTTAAATGAATAATATTCCAGTTCTGCAGAATCTTTCCCCACAGAACAATATATCAATCTGCTCAGCTCCTCCTGCTCTATAACATGCTGCCCGCAGAACAGGTAGTGTGATCAATGTGACAGGTTCTCTTTAAAGACATAGTCTTGGTCCAAGTCTAGCTATTGTAAAAATTTGGATTAGTATGTTATGCTGAGCATGCTGGATCCTTTGGGACGAATCACTCAGCATGAATGGCTTGACATATTGGCCATATAATAAATTCACAACTAGGCTGTTTTTATGGGATCTTCTCCCATTGCAGCTAAAAAGTAAAGCAAATGAATCGCGGTGTCAGAAGAAGAAAGAATAATATAAATCACTCAGTTGGAGCCTCTGCCGAAAACTGCTTTTCCAATAACAGATTGCTTCCAGCCCTTCTGTCCAATCCATGGATATTTTCATAACCCAGGCAGGCGCTGAAGTCCTGTTACACATCATAAATTTGTCTTCATGCCCTGACATAACCGCTTCACCTCCGTGCTATGAACATACATGTTCCCATGTATAGATATGAACTAGATACACGATGCATCAGAAAGATGGAGACCTAGTTGGAGAGAGAGAAGACTCGAAGCTTGTCCTATGGCCCACCACAGATTATGCACTGTGGTGTTATAAGGTGCCCATGTTAAATAACCAAAGCAGCTCTGCTATCTAGATAAACTGTCAATATAGATTGATGGTTATGACGTGGATTGATAGGACTTGGACAACTAGATGGGATTTGTGCACAATGGAGACTTTTGCGGTTAAGGATTTCACAGCACATGGAATCCAAACACTTTTTGGTGCATATTTCACCCTCTGCAAGGGTGAATCTACAATGAAAGTACAAGCAGATATGAATCAGAATTGATAATGCTGTGGATTGAAAACTCAATGGGACTTTTTTTTCCACTAAAAGTGAATATTTTTTAAACCCCACTCACTTGTATTGTAATTGCCGCAGTTTTTTGGTGTTGAGTTGAACTGTTGAATTGCTGAACTACATCAACCTACATCAATCCCACAAGCTATTCTTACTATGGATGGCATATCTCCAAACCTGGTGTGTGTGTGTGTGTGTATATATATATAGATAGATAGATAGATAGATAGATAGATAGATATTTTATCTCAACACTGACATTTAATGCCACAACCTAATGTATTTGACATTACTTTAGGGCCAGAGGCGTAACTTGAAGCTCCTGGGCCCTAGTGCAAAAAGTGTAATGGGCCCCCCAGCTACCATGTGCCACTTACAATGCTATTGTCTCCTTATGTGCCAGAAGGGCTTTTGGGCTTCCTCAGGCTGCAAGGCCTGGTAGCAATTGCTACCGCTGCACCCCCTGTAGCTACGCCCCTGTTTAGAGCCCAAAATAAATTAGGACCCCAAAATACCATACAGACCAAAAAACTAATTTAATTTGGACGCCAGACTTCAAACCCAGTTTAAAGCTGCACACGTTGGAGGAAAAGAAGATACAAGCTGCTGAATGGAGCAACAAACCTCCCGCATGTCACCCTGTTGGAGAAACCATCCCTATTTTTGACCCACATCCACATTTCCCTCCTAACTCCTTAGATGTTCCTCTGTTGGACTTGATGAAAACTTTGCATTAAAGGAGTTTTCTCATTTGAAAGATCATAGTTCAACAGGTGGGGATGAAAAATCTAAGCTTGTAGGCCCTTGATTACCATAAGCAAAGTGCTACGGTTTAAGAGAATGGGCCGTTTGGAGAGAGAGATGCTGCGTTCACTGACAGCGATCAATTGACGTGTGCAATGCGGGCTTTGCTCTTTTCACTGACAGCGATCATTGGTCCTGCAGCAGAGAGAGAGATCTTGTGCAGTCCCATGTAAACAAAAACAGATAAAGCGTATTAGTTGTGTTGCTGCTGATCTGTAGAGGTCAGAGGTGTAATAAATCTGCAGGATATATCATCCATCTTTCCAGAATGTCCTGGAATGTCTAAATGCCCATTCTAGTTACAAAAGTATGTAGAGGAGAGCATGAAATGTCGATATACACTTGAGTTACACTTAGCTTTTCACTTCCAATGATCCCTTAGTCTCCGACAAATGAGGGAACTCTCCCCTCCTCTACTCACACGAATGAATCCTCACGTGCACACTTTGCGTGTTGCAGAGAAGGAAGATACTCCCTGTGGGTAGGAGAAACACGCCCCTCCGTTTCATAAGCTTGCTTAGCACCAGTATATTAACGGTGCAAATGATGAAACGATAAAGCCCCTTTAATACACTTACAATCTTGCCCATAAAAAAGCATCTCTCTTGGTTCCGAACGCATTTTAGGCTACAATTTTTAGATTATTTTTTTAATTTGTACTAATTTAGACCCTTAAAATATCTATTTAGATGATTTTGTGCTAATATGGAATTGAAGCATGTGGACATACATGAAAAAATATTTATTTCCTTCGATGAACCATAAATGTCCCTCTTTGACCATCCAAAAAGTTGGAAAGTATAAAACAATGTGGGCAGCCAGTGGAGAAGAAAATGTCTCCTTAGCTCCCCACCCTCTCCAATGCATTAGCTATATTGCTGATGCAGACACAGTGCATGCAGACAACCATACCTGGTCAGTCTGTGGGACCCCAGGGACTTGGCCACCAACCATTTGGTTCTGCAGTGTCCAGGTTGGGATATAAGGACATGGATGGTTATAGCCTCGTTAAGGAACCTGGAATATATTTCTCTTGGAAGTCTTGTTCCGTTAGTGGATGTAGGTTGAATAATAAGCTTGTTTAATACACTCTGTTTACCCCTTATGAATACATGGATCCAATGAATGCAATGTATATTCCTCTAACACCCAGAGGAAAATAAATATTCACAAATGTATGAGGAGCTATTGCCTCTGGGCGTAATGTTCGCCTTAAGGTTTCTGAAAATTTTAACGGCGTTCTGGATATCATTGCTTAATAATAACTTGCCCTTTTTAGTCTTCCCTGGGGTCTGGTGCAGAGATGGAGTTTCATTTCACACTTAGGTGCCAGTGGATTAGTTTATCCTATTGATTATATAGATTGTAGCCTAAAGTGAAGCCTTCAGATGAATCACTCTGTAGGAACTACATACAGGTAATAGAAGATGCAGTATGAGATTGGATGACAGGGTCAAGGCAGGGTATATTGAAACATGAAGAATGCATGCGAGTTCTTTCCTGCATCAAAGTGCATATGGCCATCAATGGGGGGACAGTGTGGTAACAGCTCATTGGTTGCCTTGCAACTCTGGGAACCAGGGTTGAAATCTAAATATCATTTCCCCTTATTTCTTTAGCTCTTATCTGAATGTTACTGCAGCTTGTCCCCGTGGGTGTGGTGGCCACTACATTGGTGGGAGTCGTGGACTTCAGACCACCACGGTCAGATAGCGATGGCCTATCTTAATAGAAGACTATCATTCCTAGGCTCCTGAAGTCCGCCTGACATTAGACAAACATTGCATTGTCTTTTTTTCTGTTCAGAAATAGCAGCAATCTGGTCCCTGGCCTGTAACTGATACTGGGGATGAGTATCATGCACTTGCATGGGGCTGAGCTGCAGTACGGGACACAGCCCACTGATAACAAAGACACTGGATCGGGACAGTACATGTGTATCTACTGGCTCAGTGATGAGACTGAGACATACAATATACACAATGGAAAAGAACTGGTCTTGGAAAGAACTTAGAAAAAAAATAAATACTAATTAACACACGGACTGATATTTCCCAAAAATTTGGAAAGGCTAAACGGTTATCCTATGAGCTCTAGTAGTTGGGTTGATCGCTAGGTTCTCACACCTTATAGGTTTGTTACATAAAAGAAAAAATTAAAGGGGTTGTCTCACAAAAAAAGATTAGCTCAGCGTGTAGGACAATGGTAAATGAAAATGTTTTCCAAATATATTTCTTAGTTTATTTAGCTTTGTTGAGGAAATGAGAGATTTTATCTGCTCTGAGTGCACTCAGCTTTCTCTGGTTACCGACCTGCTCTCCCCTGCTCTCTTTGCCTTATCGGATAGCAGGGATGACATCACCACAGGTTGGCACACAGGATGCCGGCAGCTTGAGAACACAGTGTGTTATCTAACAAACAAAGGAGAGTAATTTTTTTTTTCCTTAACTTTAGAGCAAAGAGCTTCAGAGCTCATAAAGATCTCCTGCTCTCATGTCAGAGCAATTAGAAGAGCTGATATGCGAATCCCTGTTCTAGAACCACCCACTGCCTGACCCATAAGAGACAGGGTGCATGAATGTAAAGCTACTTGTGGTTCAGTGAAACAGCGTGGTGAGACAACTACTGTGATTGAGTAATTTAAAAAAAATCTATCATCTTTGAAGACAACCAGAGCCATTATCATCATTAAATGTTACAAAAAAATTAATTGTTTTTGTTAAAGGGGTTGTCTCACTACATCGATTCATCTGACCACAGTCCTGTTTTCTTGGTTTCATTTTGAATTCAGAGGCGTGTTTACTGGCTTCTACTAGCTGCAAGTAGAAGCCAGAGTTCTGTACTATAGCAACAGCGTGGCAGCCTATCAGGATAGATGACGGTCTGTAGCTTAGCAACAGCATGGCAGCCTTTCATGAAGAGATCAAACAGGTATGTAAACTATAGAACCCAGTGCTGGCAGCTATCAGGAAGAAAAAATGGGCTGTCAAAGGGAAACCTAGGAGTGATGCACCCCATACAAGAGGGGAATCTGGGAAATGGTAGGACTTTTAAAAGGGGAAAATATTGCAAAGTGACTTGTTTTTGCAAGATCTTTAACAAAAAAGCAACCGGTGAGACCCCCCTTTTAAGTTTTTATACAGACAAAAAAGGGGGCCACAGCTCGAATTTTATGAAATCACGTGTAAAAAAAAAAAGAATTGATATAAACTTACCTAAAACCCCAACGCTGTGTTCCCTAATAATTTACTGCAGGTTTTTCGTTTCGGGCCCAAATGACCTTAGGGGATCGGGAAGGTGAATTTTTTTTTTTCTTTTACAACATTGCAAACTTTTCCCCAAAAAATTTAGGAGCCAGACATCCCTTCCTAAATACACAGTTAATGTGCAACTTAATTTATCTGCATCACACAGCATTCTGCAGGTGGCGGAGCAATTCTCTCTGGTGTTAAATTGTCATGTAGAATCTGAGTAATTAAGCCTATTATATATATAAAAAAAAAGCACTTAAGTTGTCGATGTCTACATTTCCCATAAGTCCCTGACGCTTGATTGTTCTGTGATTCTTTGGTTTCTTGCTTTGAATGAAATTTATTTTCCCCGTCTTTAAGCACATACTTTAATTATGGAAAGTTGTCACTCCCTTTATTTCCCTCTCACCTTATCCTTCCTTGATGTCTCTCTCTGTGGCTCGTTTTCAATAGTCCTTGCACCTCTGCAGCTTGAGAATTGGTATTCTGACATTTAGATAAATTAATATAGTGATAAATCAGTAAAGACTGAGAAATAAGTGAATAAAACACAAAGGGCTAAATGCAAAAACAGCACTGAAATTTCTGGATTTATTAAGGTATTTTATATATATATATGAGGAGAGAGAGATAGAACAACAGGGGGGGGGGGGGGGGGGGGAGTTTTTTGCCCATGCAGCAATTGGGCAAGTCACATTTTTCACCTAGTGGATTTTGGGAGGTGACTGTTTGGGTTGTGTCAGGTGTTTTATCATAACATTTAAAACAGGGCCATTACTACGGGTAATGGTGGAGGAAGAGGGTCTTAAGAAGGTTACGGGTCTGTGGGACCCAAAATCTGTTTGGGTGCCCAAAATACTTTATTTTCCCCATAATTTGCAATAAATTTTTTCCCAAAAGAAAAGGGATTTTCTGATTTTTTTTTTCATTTTGCATCTCATATTTGGGTCGGACCTAGATGTAAATTAAGGGCCCTCTTCATTTTTTAAAGGGGGAGAACCCCCCAAATTGGTCCCCACAAAATTTTTTTTTCCCCCTTTCCTTCTTCTTCTGAAATTTACCAGAGCCCCTGAGTTACAAACGGGATAGGGACTATAGGTATCTTCTTAACTTCAACACAAAAGTTTTTTTTTTATTTTGGATAGTGCAGGGAAGGGTTTTTACATTTGTTTTACTGTCTGTTAAGAATTCACCTCATTTTCACCTCATGTGCTGCTGTGGCATGCTGGAGCTACTATCTGCTGTGGAACATGCAACTACAAGTGCCAGCATGCCCCATAAGTCTCCGTTTGTAACTAGGGGACAGATGTAAGTCGGGGACTCCCTGAATTTATATTTTATATATATTTATATTTCCAGTTCCTTTGCAACCATTTTGGTATTTCAGCTTCCCATTAGTTCATTGAGCCAGCACACTATATTTTTTGCCTCAGTGATATTACAAGTTCATGGACGTATGTATGGCAAAAATTTCTTCTGGCGCAGGTTGATTTTTGGGTCTATAATTATCAATGAGAAGTAAAAATTAATTAGAAAAGATTCATTAAAACTGATAGAAAAAAAGACAAAAGCAGTCGTTGCCCATAGCAGCTATTTGGATTCCACATCTCACTATTCAAAAGCCCCTCAGAAAATTAAAGCAATGACCTGACTGGTTGACCTGAGCTCCAACGCCACTTTTCATCTGCGGTCCTTCTAACATATCTCCCCCCAAAAAATATATATTAAATATATTTTAATATATATTTACTATTATGGTTTTTGGTCAGATGGACATGAGAAAGGGTTTTACTGTGTTTAATTTGTGTAAAAGGGCCCCCTCACAAAGAAAACTCGTCTGATGGGAGGAATAGTGCTGCATGACACCTCTATGAAAGCTTATAGACCTCACTGTAAGCTGCTAGTGGCTTGTGTTCTAAACAAAGCAAAAATGGGATCAATGCCTAATCATAGCCTGAATTTTTTTACATTTTTCCTTGATGTGTCCAATTTCAATTGGTGATATTTTACCATTGCAGAAATTACAACTTACTGTTGTTCAAAATGGGACTTTCTATGACCATCGGCGTGTAGTGATGATGACGATGATTGGGTTCATCATACCTGACAATGAATGGAGTTTTCCCATAATGACATGGAAAAGAAATGTGTTTTATCTGTGGAAGTCCAACCACTGGGAACTGTATCCCAGAGTTTGGGTTCTCTGAGTATGAGACCTGCTCATACAGACTCTATGAGGCTAAAGAAATGTGCCAGTCACTGTACTGGGTCGCTTCTGACAGTCCCATAGAGCTTGGACAGAGTGGGGTCCAAAAATTTTGAGCAGTTTCCTCCAGTGTTTAGCTGTGGCTGTTCTAAATATGTTTTCATAATGGCTTCTTAAAGGGGTTTTCACAGCCAGCTTCAGGCTCCTACTTCCTATTCAGGCAGTGGGCGGGTCTACAGCCACGACTGACATATTAGCTCCGCTATTCTTAGATGAGCCAGGTAGAATGACATTGGTGATGGAGGGATTTTAACAGCAGGATAGAAGGCTCAGTTTGTCAGAAACATAAACAAGCTTCTGTGCTGCTGATAAGAGACAGCCGGAAGTGACATCACCATCCCAGCCACAGGTGGTTGGTAGCCTAGGACACCACTTGTAAACAAGCATAAAAGTTGAAAGAACTGCTCTATCTCTGAAATGAAGTAAAATCAGAACGGCAATGTATTTGGTAAACATTTTTACTTACCTTTACCTACATGTTTAAAGCCAATCAAGATGGTGGGAATACCCCTTTATTGGGCACCTAGATCTGGGTTACTTAAAGGGGTATTTTTCCCATCACATAAAGTGATGGCATATTGCTTGTATAGGCCCTCGTGTTTTGGTTACAGGAATCCAACCTCTTGGACAACATTCATGTTGACAAAGAAGCTGTCACAGTGCTGATCCATCCCTATGGCCGCTTCCATGCACAGCAGCACTCCTGGCCACTAGACTAAGCAAGAGAACTGCAGCCAGTCCTATTCATTTACATAGGAAGTAGTACTGAGTAGATGCTATCCTCCCCTTGATCTCCAGGGTCCTAGAGGTCGGAGGTCAGTGGCCATAATGTGATGGGTAGCCTAGCAGTAGGAGATTGGAATACCCCTTTAAAGGTTTGTGGCTTAATTGTCTTTATGTAGAAACCTATGCTTGTTCCTTCCCGCTGATTAAACACTTACATTTTTTTAGGTTCTGAAGTGATTAAAAATGTTAAAGCTTTGGAAAGAGACGAGTGTAATAACCAGTCATAAATAATTCAATAATTGTTCCTATAGTTGTCTGCAGCTGCTTCGTGCTGATGATTGCAGATAGGTTTACAGCACAGTCACCGCTAAAGGCAAAAAAGTGAGCAATGTCGACGTAGAAAGAAATCACAGATTTGGGGGGAGGAGGTGTTTGACAGGAGTCGAACACAAATTCTCACGACACCTGAGTTCTCTTTCTGGAAGTTTATTCTGGGCGCTGAGCTTATTCCAGGACCTACCTCTGTTACTTCAGAGTCTGATACAATTAATCTGCTTTTCTGCACCATGTAATTACTTAAGGTTATAGTTTCTGATTTATGTTTGCAACGACAGCTATCGTGCCATCTCTTTCCCCTTCTGCCAAGTACAAATTTCTAAAGGGAGTATACCAATGAACATTTTATAAAGAACCTTCGTATCTGTTAGGGCCCCTATTATAAAGATCTATTGGATTAAACCAAGCTGATGCCCCAATAACACTGCACTGTAGGGCACTAGCTCACTAAAGTGGCAATAAGGGGCCGTTCACACGGCACAGTGCAAAAAACGGTGGGAAATCCAGACCAGTATTTGCACTGTTTTCGTGCCGTGCACACAGCGGCCGGGGGAAGGCTTTTCTCCACGGAAAACCAGTCGGAAGAATGAACATGTTCTATGTTTTTTTGGACCGCCAGCGGTCAACCCATGCAGTGGAGTGTACTGCGTGGGTTTTCCGTAGAGGCCCATGTAAAAAGTTTTCACCCGGTTTGCAGCTGATTTTCAAATCGAAAACCGGCTGAAAAACCGTGTGAAAACCCGTGCCGTGGGGACAAGGCCTAAGAGGGTTTTGTCAGCTGCTTTCTTCCGGAAACCGCGCCATTCTTGTCCAAGGGCTGTGGCTGGTATTGCAGCTTAGATGATTGGAGCTAATGGACCAGTAGCATAAAAAGAAGGGGGCTCTCAGATTAAAATTGGACATCACCACACTCCAATTCATTTTTATGACATGGGTACATTTTCTGCTTGTATTTGCTACCATACAACTATGGAGATCTATATCACCATGCAGCTCATTACCCCCCATTATAATAAGGAAGAGACTGACCCAGAGTGAGACCCGTGTTACTAGGGGGCACATAGTAGTCAGGATGCCCACCTCTATGGTTCTTGACACCTGGATGAAAGCGGATATGTTTGTTTTTTGAATGTCCATAAAGTGTAAAGCACTTTATGGACATTGCTTGACAAGATACTCCTGGCCATGAGATCTCCAACTAAACTACAAGTGCAATAATGACTTGTAATCTTTCGTATAGCATGTAATATGCGTTTTGTGGACGGAAGAGTGGCATAATAAATGTGTTGAATTTACTAAGAAATTTTAAGTGTGATTTACCTATATATAATGCATGACTGCTGGGTGGAGTGAAGGCGCCCAAGAAATTTCACTCGAGCACAAGCGGTGGAAATATATGGGAAGGTCCAGTTGAATATTATAGAAGTGCCAGCATTCCCCATAAGTCTCCGTTTGTAACTAGAGGACAGATGTAATCCGAGGAGTTCCTGTATTTCCTTTTAGGGCAGATTGATCTTCACCTTTGGTTCCATATTTCTGGATCAACAGGGGGAAGTTTTAAAATTGCCTTTATCCCTCCCTTTCATTCACATTTTATCTCCGTCCTTGGTTGAACTTGATGGACTTAGGTCTTATTTCAGCCGTACCAACTGCTGCATGTAATATCCTAATGACAGCCTATTGGTGTTGCCAGAGAATGCCTAGTCCAACACCCAAAATTTTTGAATAAAGCTCTTGGTTGTTTTGTGCTATTATTTGGAATTGTTGGAATTTCAGAGTCTTTGTAGGGATGTTGCTTCAGGTATGAAGCTCATTACTGCAGCAGGTTACGTTCACACAGTGTGGATGCTCCTTTATCTTCTGGTGCATTCACAGCTCCCGAGCTTTGTGTCTCCTCTGATCTTCATGAGATGCCATTTCTATGCTAATTGTCTTCTCCTCACAAAGCAGTTATGTTGCACAGTAGCATTTCTTTTGTCTCCCATGTAAGATCTTCCTGTATTGTCTTGTTGTATTCATCTATGACCTTGCACAAAAAAAAACAAAAGAAGCAAAAAAGTATTGTGATTGACTTTCCTCTCACTTAATAGTGTAATACGTCAGGGTGACATCTAATAGAAGAAAGGTTAGCAAGTTTCCAGCAGTTATATTGTGTCCCTCAAACTTTTGCCTGAGCTGAGAAACGGGGGATGATTTGTTCTTTCTTTCTCTCCACTGAAAAAAGAACAATGTTCATAATAAAAAAATATATATATTTTTGGGTCACTCTTGCCCTTTTACTGCACAATTACACCTTCCAAAGGCCCCACTAGGAAAGTGGCATTAGATTAGGGGCACAAATGTTTTACTCAAGAGGTTCTCCCACCCACAATGTATAGTTCTGCTCTCCCTTTCTATATCCCTCACACTCTCAATATTCAAGAAGCAAAATGCTGGTGGTCTCATGCAAAAACGAGCTTAGCTGGATCGAGTATAGGAGATCTGACCTTACCTGGCTCTCTTATATAAAAGATTTCATAGGCTTTGATGATCATTCTTTGGAGATTCACATGCCTATACATTACAGTATATTCAAGCTTGTATCTGCTACAGGGGTAGATTATGTCCACTTCATTGGAAAAACTAATGGGCAGCTGCCGGGGCTCTACTAGAATGAAAAAAAATAATTATACTGTTACTACATTGGGTTTCTTCGGTCTTCTGTTTTCTTTCTTGTACTTTCGAATGAAGACGCTAATTGGCTGCAGCAGTTTTTCCCTATACATTTAAAAATCCCTTGGGGGAAATTTAAAAGCTAGAACCCGTGAGTGTCCGTTTGGAAGTACAAGAGAGAAAATTGACTCGCGAGATGCAGAGTGTGACCCGGGGACCAGAGGAAGGGGAATATAAGTTCTGTTATTTTAAAGAAGCCCCAAAACCTAATTATTAGTTTTTCATAGGAAGTGGACAACCCCTTTAAAAAAACCCCGACAACCCTATCAAATCAATTGTACACAAATCGGTTTTGTCTTTAAACCCTAACTTTAAATTTTTAAACAAGATTAAAAATTTTATATACGTAAAAAAAACCTTTTAAGATTTAAAAGGGCCCCAAAAAAAATTTTTTGGGGTGTTCCCGAGAGTGGAAAAAAAAAAACTTTCTCGTTTTGGCGGAAAATGATGAAGGGAAAAAGAAAAAAAGGGAAACATGTTCCCGAAAACTTTTTGTTTTTGTCCCGTTTTTCCCTTGGGGTGTATTCTAAGGAGGGGGTTACAAGCCCAAAAATTTGGGGGGACGTATTTGCCCCCCAATTTTGGCCCCTGGGGGCGGGGGTTCCTTTAGCCCCTTTGGGCCCCCTAGGGGCATTCAAATTTTTATACCCCCTGTGGGGGGAAAAAAAATTGGCATGTCAAATTTTCCGCTGCCGTATTGTCCGAGCGGGGGGGAAAAGGGGGAAAAGGAAACCATAGTTCTCCCTTTAGAAAGTGGAATTTTGTTTAAAGATGGGAATTGGGATCTCGCCCCCTATTTAGCGCCCGCAACCCGGGGCGAAAATTTCGGGGGGGGGAAAAAGTCCCCCCCAATAAAAAAGCGTTTTTGAAAAAATAGCCTTAAGGTTCAAGGGCCCCCGTGGCAAAAATACAAGCAAAAACCCCCAGGGGCCCCAGGGGGTCGCGTTTTCTGTGGGGCTGTTTTGGCCTATGACTGACTGCCCAAAAAAGGGGGGCATCCCGGGGGGGGAGTTGGATTCTCTTTTTATTTTTCGGTTTATGCCAAAAAAAAACAAACAAAGGGTTTTTTTAAATTTTTATCCCCCCCTTTAGTTTTTTTTTTTTTTTTTTTTAAATTTTTTTTAAAGTATATTTTGTTTTTTTTTCTTGGGTTAATTCAAAATTAAATTTTTGGAAACTTTTTTCCCTTTTTCAATTGGATGTCATTGGGTAATGCAATCGTTGGGTGTTGCGGTTTTCGTTTTTGGGCCCCACCCATCGGGAAAGGGGTGCAGATCCCTTTTCCCGGGTCCGGAGGAAAAGGGGCCCTCTTTAATTTTTTTTTGGGGCCCTTTTTTGTTAAAGGATATTTAGTTTTTTTTTTAATCTTGATTAATTCAAGGTTATGTTTTAGAGACTTGCAAAAGTGCCCCAAATTTAATTTTTCCCCATTATTTTTTTGCCCACTTTTCCCATTTAAAAAGCTTTAAAAGCCGGGTTTTTGGGGCTCAATTTAAAAAAAAAAAAACAAATTCACCTTTTCCCTTTGTCCCCTGGTCCGTGCCCCCATTCTCCGGGGTCTTGTTTTTGTTTTGTACTTCCCATAGGTAAATATGATTTTTTCTTTATTTTTTTTTTATTTGCCCAGACAGGATAATTACAACCAACACCAATATACATTAATCCAAGATAGGATTCGATTGTTGATTTCTGTCAATTGACATGCCTCAAGGGGCAAGAGAACTAACACCCGTCCCTTTTAAAAAACCCCACCTAGAGCGGGGTTAATCACCCCCAAAAAAAAAAGGCCCCCCCTTAGCGGAGGGCCCCAATTGAATTACTTTTAAAAAAAAATACAAATCAGTTGGGATTTATACCCTTTAAATTACAAAAAAAAAGGGTTTAGAAAAATGTTTTTTTAATGCGTTTCTTGTTCAAAAACGGGGTTCCCCGGGAAACCAAAAAAAGGGAAAAAAAGTGTTGATTCATTTAGTGGCGATAAAAAATAGGCAATGAAAATGATAAAGATGGATTGCCACTAGTTGTGTATGATGACACACACTTGGCTTTGATGTGCAGTCCATCATAGCCAAATGTGTGTCATCATACACAGCTAGTGGCAATCCATCGTTATCATTTTCATCGCCTATTACCCCGCTGCTAGGTAAGGTTGTTATAGGGACAGTGTTAGGTCTCTTACCCCCTCATAGATTACTTGGATATTATATCATTATACCTGATCTACCTTCTCATCATCAAATCGTGAGTTGGCCCTATGGCATTTTTTCTGTGATTGTGCAATATTGTTATATTTCTATATATTTAATATTGTTGTCTGCAATTTAGGAATGTCGTTATTATGAATATTTAATTTTTTAAAATTGACGTATTAATGTATGTTTTATTGGGTTACTGTTTATCTATAATACACCCAATCACCTATAATCTTCACTTAATTATTGCAGACCTTTGTGTTGATGTATATTTTGTTTTTAATCTTGATTTAGTAAAAGTTATGTTTTAGAGACATGTTTGAATAGGTTCTCCCTTATCATAAATTAGTGGCACGTCATTAGGTTATGCAATCACTTTGACTGTTGCAGTCTAAGTTATGGGACCCCTACCGATCCTGAAAATAAAAGGGCTGCAGCTCCATTCAAGTGAATGGGTTCAAGTGTCCAGGAGAAAAAGAGTGACGGAGCCACAGCACTGAATCAATGCTACTGCCTCTTCTTTCTCAGGATCAGTGGGGGTCCCCATAGATCCAAATGATGAAATATCCTAGCAATGTGCCATGGCTTTGCCCTTTAAATCTCTGTATATATGTATGATACACGTGAATCAAAGAAATCATTAAGTCTTTCTCCGTTTTCTTCACAGTCGACAAGTCCATCCGGGGGGAAGTTGCAACTGCTGGAAACAAGCTTCTCAAGGACCTTGAATGACTTAATTGATCTTCACCTTCATCACCAGAACAGTATTCCAGCATTTCTAAGTGCCGTCACGCTGGACCTCTTTAGCCGTCAAACCTTCGCCTAGAAGATGTCTAGAACCTGTACTATGGATACACATCTGAAGGTGGAGAAAATTTAGCACAACTTCTGCAAAACACTGGTGTTTCATAGAGAAGTAATGGGGGTGGTCACTGGGTTGTATGTCATGAATGCTGATGTTAGGAGCCTTGTTCTGCTATATTTTTGTATAATGTGATAATTTACTATGTCGGGGTCATACAATACTTTATATGTGATATATTTTTGCAAGGGGGTTGGTATTTTCTAGACAGAAGGTGCATAATGGACCGTCCACAGATCACTGTGGGCTGTATATAACCTATTTACTTTGGAGGTGAAGTCCGATCCCATTGACTGGTCTAGTAGGGGATGCAACTCTTATGGATTTTTTTTTACAGAGGGCTTCATTTCTGAATCAAAAGAGTCCATTAAAAATATGTTTCCTCTTTGTTTTGTTTTTTTGGGGGGATATTAGTCCCTTTTTGAAAGAGGCCAAAGACGTTAGATCTTTCTTGGCAGATCCAGTCAATGTATTAGTCTAATTAGATAAAAAGCTGATTTTTTTTGTAGTCTGCTAAGAATATACAGTACATTGAGTATTCCAGGCAATGACGTTGCACATGGAAGACTCTTCTAAATGGCCGGCATGGACTCTGTAAAGTCAATTGCTGGTCCCCCAGGTATGAAATAGACTTAATTTAACTTTAGCCTTTCACAGCATCAATAATTGAAAAGGTTACCATGCACCCATTCATTATGGCATTTGAGCTATATCTTATGTTACCGAAGGCACGTATACAACAGCTTGACTTCTTATCATGGTATTTCAGTGTCACGTCGAGAAGTTGACCTGCTGACTTCTTCTTTCAGTGTCTGCTGATAATGATGATTATTAAACTATCTATTCATCAATACAGACCTTTTACTGTAACATTTCTATTATTGAGCTGTTATGTCTGTTTTTAACCAATAAAAGCAATTTTCTGTGATGACCGTGTTCTTATTCATTTCTTAAAGGGGTATTCCAGCCTTAAAGGGGTTGTTTCACTACATTGATTCATCTTACCTCAATCTTGTTTTCTTGGTTTCATTTTGAATTCAGGGGCGTGTTTACTGGCTTTTACTAGGCTTCAGTAGAAGCCAGGTCTGTAGCTATAGCAACCAGTGCTGGCAGCCTATCAGGAGTGAACAGGTCTGTAGCTATAGCGACCTGAGGAGCTGATGCAGCCCATACAAGAGGGAATATCTAGGAATAGGTAGGACACTGTTAATGGACATATATTGCAAAGTGACTTGTTTTTATAAGATCTTTAACATAAAAAGCAGCAATCTTTGTAGTGAGACTGTCAAGAGTCTGTGAGTAGTCAGAGATTCCCAGAGCCGGAGCTTGTAGGATAAGTTTTTCCAGGCTCTGAAAACACTCTTGTGCCTCAAGTGAGAGTTCATTGGTGTAAATAATGTCTTTGAAAGAATCATATAAAACTTGCATAAGACTGGAGGCATTGGGTATCCATTGACGTCAGTAAGTGATGAGGCCTAGAAATCCTTGGTTATTTTAGATTGGTGAAGAAATGAGCATCATGGCTTTTCCCGATCATCGGTAAGGTGTTTGGTACCCTGTGATATGGAATACAACTTCTTAGAACACCATTGGAGCTTGGACTGTGAGACTTTGCAGTTGATTGATGTCAAATGTTGAAGAAGACTCAAAGAGCTTGATTGACAAGTGAGTTCTGTGCCCCTTTGAAGCATCCTCGTCCAGGTGGGCTGAGTACCACGATAAGCGAAAGCAAAAGGGTATTGACAGTTCTTGTGTAGTGGGACACTGAAGAAGACATTGCAGAAACCATAGACTGTGAAGTAGTCAGCTGAAGAAGGTACATGAATGAGAAAAACATGAGCTTTGTTGACCACAGAGTTCTCATAATCCGCGACAGCAATGACTGCTCCTGAGTCCTGAACCAAACGGTATTTTTGGAGGCTCACCAGGGATTACTTTTCTTTTTTTTTATCACTGAGAATTTTATTCATTTTCAACAGAATATAACAATAAACAATACAGTAGTCATAACTGAAAGGTTTGGGAAATGTTGTCCTAGGGAGGGGTGAGGGGGGGGCAACACAAGTGGGTAACAACTCCATGTAGATAAACAGACAAATAGTAGATATGCAGTTATTACAATCTGAATCATCAGAAATATGACATGTCAAATTGAAATCGATAAAGGTAACGAGACAAAGCACTCGTAAATAACTATGCAAAAGGTCTTACAACAGCATTTTAACATCACCATAATACGGCGAATATAGCACTAAAGGCAATATTTAGATAAAGTCCAAGGTAGCCAATTACTTCTAGTTTTGATCAGTAGATGTGGGGGGGGGGTGATTAGGCTGGTCTCACAATGATATTGTCTATTGATTCTTTGAATAACGTTTCTAATATGAGGTGAATCTGGGGTCTTCCATTGCGATGCTATTTCTAGTCTAGTGGCAATTAAGGAATGTGAGAGCACTGTACGGAAAGGACAGGGAATATCATTGAAAGTGAGGTCTAATATGGACAATTCTGGAGTGAGGACAATATGCCACTGAAAGACCTCTAGTAGAAGAGACTTCACGCTGTTTCAAAGGGTGTTGGATTCAAGGGGCTGACTACACCACTTATGGAAGAAGGGGACTCCTTTGTATCCCATTGTCTACACAGAAGCATGATAGTCCAGGAGCTAAATGTGGAGATTCTAACTCGGTGGATTGTCAGCATACCATCCGAAAGATGGGATCTTTTCTAGACAGTCCTGTGTGATTTAAGCGCATTTAGGAGTGTTTGGAGGGATCCTTGGCCGCTTGTAATCCTAATCTTGGTCATTAGGGTATGAACGGGAAAGTTCAAGTTCCCATTTTACGGCAAACGTAGGTTTAATATCCTTATCTATATCGACTAGGGATCGATAGGCAGCAAATAGACCTTTTTTGTTACTAGATTTACACCAGAGGAAAACATGTAAGGGAGAGGGGGTTTGAGTCGTAAGTTGTAGGCACTGGGTCTGAATGAAATGTCTAATTTGGAGATATACAAAAAATTGGTGACGTGGAATTGAATATTTTTGTACTAATTCCTCAAATTGCCTAAATCGGCCTTTGTAGAAACACATATCCTTCCTCATGTATACAGTGTATCCAATTGAGAAATAGGGGCAAACTGGGTTTATGAAAATCGGAGAGCTGAGAGGGGGCAGTGGTGTTGTCTTTTCCAATTGTTACTTTTTGCTGAACAAGCAGAATGTATTTATACCAAAATGTGCGCTGGCATGCTGTGGAGAGATAAAAAGTCATTATGTTCTTTGGGGAATGTCTACACACAAACATTGGCAATTAAGCAATCCTTAAAAGAACCCGCTCGGAATACATTGCATTCTCAAATACAGGGACCACGAATGATCGCTTTTCTGGGTAGTTCCAAAAGAAAGTACATAGTCTATAGGATGATGCCACCGTTATTGTTAACGAGATTTATGGGACCGGACAGATGAACTCCTTCTGAGCTCTTCCTATCATTAGATATTCTCTTTTAAATCTGGGTTTTTTTCGAACTCCATATGGAATTTCCAGTAAGAGTTCTGAAGGGTTATTTAGTAAAAGGGCTAGGGAGACGTAAAAAGGAACGGCAGAGACCTTGCTACATAGAGGAATCTAGGTAGAAACATCATCTTGGTTAAGTTTATACGTGCCAACCATGATAGAGGGAGATGGGAAAGTCTGTTAATTTCGTATTGTTATGAAAGGGTATGGTTCACAATTTTTTATTTATGGTGGTGTTCAGATCTGGATAGATTCTGATTCCTAGATAGGTAATATAAGCTTCTGCCCAGATAAAATCTATGTTCGGGAGGTGAGATTTCAATAAGGGGTTACAATTTATTGGAAGGATAGTAGATTTTGTTACATTTAATTTGTAGTGAGATAAACCGGCATACCTTGTGGAATGGAGATCTAGAAGTGCAGGGACTTGAATTTTCAGGTTGCGTGTAGTTCATTATTTATAATAGTATCCGCATACTTAATGGACCTTATGCGTGTTTTACCATTGAGTGTGATACCTGCAATATTATCAGCTTTCCTAATATGTTCTGCCAGGGGTTCTGCGCAGAGGTCGTAAATGAGCGGGGACAGGGGGCATCCTTGTCTGGTGCCATTTGTAATAGGAAACTTTTCAGAAAGAAATCCTGACAAATAGACTCTTGCGAGGTGTAGAATATAAAAAAGATTGCAGACAGAATGGGTCGTAAAAACCCAAATTTTTGCAGTATTTTTTCATATGGGCCCCAATTTGTTCTGCAAAACCCTTTTTCCCTTGTCTAAGAGGGGAAGAAAAGGGGGGCCTTCTTTTGGTTGCTTTGAAGAATGTCTAAAACAGTCCTTACACCCCCTCTTTCTGCCCCTGTTACAAATCCACCTATTATTAATAAAGGAAGGAAGTTGTCATTGAGTCTATCCCCCAAATCTTCGAAAAAAATTTTTAAGTCCATTTAGAAAGGGAAATGGGCCTATAATTAGAAATAAATCGGGGGGGTTTTCCCGGGTTTGGGTAGTAATATGCTAGCAATAAAAATTTTTCCCGGGAGGAGCACCCTTTTTGTAATGGATTAAAAAGGTTAGAAATGCGGTGAGAAAAGGTAGGAAACAGTTAAAATATTCATGGTTAACCCATAAGGCCCGGGAATTTGTTGCATTTTAGGTTATTGATGGTTTTCTCAATTTCAAGGGAGGTGATTGGTTGATTGAGCTGCGTCAGTTGGTCCGGTGACAGAGAAGGTAAAGAGACTTCTTTCAAAAACATGGGTATCCACCTTTTACTGGGGGCCCATGGGGTCCATTTCAATTGTAAGAGAGCTATGAAATTTAGCAAAGGCATTCGAATTGACGGGGGTCTATTTTTTAGATTTAGAGGGGTTTTGTGATGACGGTATGCCGTTCTTGCTTGCTTTTATCCTAACTTTTTTGGGTAAAAATTTTTGCTAGCCATCACCTTTTAAGTAGAAATTCCATTTTTAATCTTTTTAAGTGTGATTTTACTGTTTTAGTGCATAATACTCAGCTGTTTTTTAAATGCGTGCAATTTTTTTTTATTGTCTTGTGAAGGCGATTTTAAATTGGGGGGTCAAGAATTTTTTAAATTTTATCTAGAAGTTCTTTTAATTTTTTTTTTTTCTAAGTCTTTTTTCTTAGTGGTAGGGTATGAGTATGCCGCGGGTTTAGCTTTAGCGCACACCAGAGGTTTTGCCGATGGAGCAGTAGGGGTGTTTAAGGCAAAATAATCTTTAAGTGCTGTAGTAAGTTCAGTTAAGATTTTCTGTGATTTAAGCAAAAAATTATTGAGACGCCACGGAGGACGTGGCGCATGAGAGAACTGATCCTTGACTTTAAGAAACACTGGCGCGTGATCCGACCATGTTCTACAACCTATGGTAGCACCCGTGACTAACTGGAGCGCTTGTCTGTTAAGGAGAAAATAGTCGAGTCTAGCATGCGAGTTTCTAGGTGCTGAATAATGGGTGAAGTCTGACTCCTCTGGATGGGTGTACCGCCACGGGTCATGTAGATTTTCCTCTAGTAGGAAATTCCTAAGTTCGGGGGTGAATCTCGAGCCTCCTCCAGATTTATCTTTAGATTTGTCTATCACCATGTTGAAGTCTCCACAAATTATAAGATTTCCCTTAAGTATTCTCTTGGTTTTGGCAAGAGTTTTGGAGACAAAGGAAAGTTGGCGTACATTCGGGGCATATAATGCTACAATAGTATACTCTAGTGCATTCAAGGTACCTTGCAGAATGACATATCTACCGTTAGGGTCAACAATCGATTGACCAAGATTAAATGCGACAGAATCTTTAATAAAAACAGATACACCTGCTTTCTTAAGATCCAATGCCGAGTGGAAGGAGTACGGGAACTTTCTATGATGCAGTCTACCTAAATCCTTATTGCAATGGTGAGTCTCCTGCAAACATACCACATCGGCACCAGATTTAAGAACTTCCCTCCACATACATGACCTTTTGCAAGGGGAGTTGAGACCATTCACGTTTAGTGATACGAACATGATCGACATGGTAACAAGTTAACAGCATTAATAAGAACTGACATGTGCTTACTGTAATGATCATAGCTTGAACTAGAGATTGCACTGCAGCCTCGTGAAACATGGCAACCGGTAACAATAACAAACTGAAAAACCATGGCAACAGAAGCCAAGAAATCGAACTGCTGTAAAAGGATATCTCCAAACAGTTTGGAGATGGGTCAAGGGGCAAGTTTTTGCCTAAAGTATCAAGGACGGAAAGTCGGAGCTCATATCAAAAGCACCGGGTGAATCTGGAAGTAACCAATAAATGGCTGTCACAGAAAGAGGGTCATCAATCTTTTGCTAGAGATGTGGAACTTTTAGTCTTTTCAGACCAATGGGGGGTTATGTCCTCCTGTATAGCTTGACATTTTTTCTGCGGTGTAGACGTAGGAGTAGTTATAAGACCCCAGGACAGGAGAAGATCTTTCGCCATTGATGGGGTGTTGCAGACAGTAGTGAGATTATCTTTGGAGATCACTAGCTTAACAGGGAATCCCCAATGATATCCGATATTGTGATCTCTTAAGATTTTCGTGAAGGGCGTAAATTCTTTCCTCTTGAGCATTGTGCCCGCTGATAGGTCAGGAAAAATCGCCAGGTTGGCAAATCTGTCAGGTAACTTGGTATGGGATCTCAGAACTTTGAGAAAGTTGTCTTTTGTTTTGAAGAAGTGTATACGAGCTATTACATCTCGTGGGACTGATGCTGCCAGATGTTTTGGTTTCGGAAGTCGGTGAATCCTGTCAATTAATAGATCTGTTTGAGAGGCTTCAGGTAGGGCAATCGCCATCATGTCAGTTAGAAATGGAGCAAGGGCTTCCGTTGGTACCGACTCTGGTATGCCACATATTCTAATGTTATTTCACCTGGACCTGTCCTCTAGGTCCAGAACTTTGGATGACAATCTCTGCACTTCTTCCTCTAATTCTGTGTTCGCATCTATGAGCAAGTTGTGCGAGGTAGTGAGTTCCACCATTTTCCTCTCAACATGATCTACCCTAGTCACTAATGTTTGGATATCGGCTTTAAGGTCTGACATGATTTCTTTAATGTCTCTGTGTAGAGTATCCCTGAAAGATGCAAAGAGTCGCTTGAGAGTGACTTCCATGTTAGAGGTTTGGTCTGATAGCTCCGGTTGCTCCAGGTTCACTGATTCAGATATTGGCGAGGAGGCCGAGAGTTGAGAGAATGAATTTTGGTCTTCCATAGTTTGGAGTAGAGGAGATGAATGTTGAAAGAATTGAGTGAGCTTGGTGGGTTTAGCACGCTGAGATTTTTTTGAGGCGCTGCGCATTTTCCTTTGCGTGCGGTACGACATAAAAAGGGATAGCCGAGAGGTTATTGACTGAAAAGGTTTTTGTTTGTTGTTTTTTTTTTTTTCCCCTCCCTTCCTCCCTTTTGCCTCTTTTCTTCCTCTCTGTTCTTCTGTTTCCCTCTTATCTTTAACTAGTGATTCATTCACACTTTGTTCTTTATCAGGGACAACGGTCTAAGGATGGGTAAGCTGTTGACAGAGTCTTAAAAATAGTGGAGCTGACTGGGTAGAATTGGTCAGAAGGATCTCAGAATATAAGATGCAGAACAGCCACGAGGATAAACTGAGGGGGATCACATTAGAGGAGCGGCAACACTATGCATAGGTGACACAATGGAGATAGAGAGAGTCAGTAGTAGTTTGGCAGGAGTTTGACGGAAGAGATTCAATTTCAGTATAGACGTAAAATGGCCGACAGTTCAGCGCAATCATAGATGGCTGGGTGGGTCCTGGGGTAAAGGTTTTCCCTTTATAGCTCAAATGGGAATGAAGTAACTTGTGTTAGTTTGAGTCATATATCTATTACATAGACCGATTGGTGGTTGTGCCACTACCTCAAACAGAGGTTATAGCTGTGATGCGGGAGATAGTAAAAAAAAAAAAATAGCCGCCACCACGGGTAATGCAGCGCTGCCCACCGACCCCAGATATCCGCTGGTAGCTGCTCAGTAGTAGTTTGGCGGGAGTTTGATGGAAGAGATTCAATTTCAGTATAAACGTAAAATGGCCGACAGCTCAGCGCAATCATAGATGGCTGAGTGGGTCCTGTGGTAAAGGTTTTCCCTTTATAGCTACAGTGGGAATGTGGTTACTTATGTTAGTTTGAGTCTTATATCTATTACATAGGCCGCTTGGTGGTTGTGCCACTACCGCAAACAGAGGTTATAACTGTGATGCTGGAGATAGTAGAAAATGGGTGCTACCACGTGTAATGCAGCGCTGCCCACCGACCCCTGATATCCTCTGCTAGCTGGGGCTCAGTCCTGGGCTTTGTACCTTATATGGAGACTCTTCTGCGGTCACCCACAGGTTCAGGCTGCGAGTGCCTAGAGCGTGTCACCTCCTGCGGTGCCCCGCTCGGGGGTCGGGTCTCCGGAGTGCCAAAGACTGCCACGGAGGTACCTCAGAGCGGGTCCATGCGTCTCCTCGGTCCGCGGCAGGTGCTGTGACGGGCGCTGTGACCGGATGCCGCTGTAGATGAGCGCTGCGGCACGTACCGGAGGGGTAGCGCTCGCAGGATGGTAAGTCTGGTCCGGTCCCAACTGTGTTCTCTGTGCGGCGGGGAGCGCGCGCAGCCACACTCCGACAGGGCCTCAACTCTCTCCGCTGCAGAAGTCACGGCTCCAGTATTTCGGCCGGAGGACCACTCCAGGTATCAGCAGAGGTGTTCAGACGGGCCAGAAGTGATTTCAAATCTCTCTGAGACAGTTTAGGGCTTATTTGAGCCGATATAGCAGGATTCACCACGGAGCTCACACGAAGTGCACCCTACTCCATGCACGTCCAGGCCACGCCCCCCAGGGATTACTTTTCTTGTGAACAGGGAACTGAGGTGTATTTGCAGGAGAAATGCAGTGGATGAGTACCCCATTATCCAGGAATGTTCTGATTTGTGACTCCAGAGATTGTTCTTGATCATGCTTAAAGGGATATTGAGGCAAACGAGGCGGGGTTTCAAGAAGACATGTACAGGTGAGACTGGAAGGATGCCGACATCATCAGGACCTTTAGACCAAACTTCAGGAGGTACTTGTGTCAAAAGTTCAGGAGGTATTGCTTGATGTGGATAAAACATGTGAAGCGCAGGGACAGCTTGTAGAGCTTCATGTGAAATTGGAGTATTGTAGTCCAAATACATTCCAGAAGAATCATATCTGATAGTAGCATTCATCGTTTTCAGAAGATCAGCTTCAAACAGATTAGTTGATTAAGTAGGAGAGATAAGTAGTCTAGATAGGAGTCCATGATGTCCAATTGGCACAGGGTAGGTTCAGAGAGTCTGATTTGGTCGTCCATCCACTTCAACGCATGAAATGTAGTCAGGAGAAAGTATGACGTCCGGTGCAATGTATGAAGTCTTCAGAACCAATCTGGCTGCCCCAGTGTCTACAAAGAAAAGAAGTTGGTGGCCATTAATTTGAAGATTGACGGTCAACACGGGTTCAGAATGACTAACAGTGGTGTTCTCTGAAGCACTGAGAAAATGGTAGACATAGGTTTGCCGGAATCCTATGGATGAGGACAATAGGAGGTGTCTTGAGGTTGGAAAAGGGCGGATAAGATGCATCTTGAGGATTTGCTTTTTGGTACGGGACTATGGTTAAGATTGGAAAATTGAGGTCCAATGAATGGATTATTATTGTAGGACTGAGGTCTGCGTTGTGTTTGTTGTGAATCATGAGGGTTTTTGGAAGACCAAAAACTTGATACTGAGGTTGAAATTGAATATATGCTTGAGGGTATTGCGGTAGTTGCTGTCCATTGGTAGCAAGATTTCTTTTATCGTCACGAGCTTGCCTCATGATATGTCCAGATAGGTTGCAGTAAAAACAAGTTTTCTGAGTTCGGCCTTGTCCGCCAGGGTGTGTGCTCTGGAAAGGTTGCGAACCGTTATCTCGATTGGAGTCTGTAGGTTGATACCCAGGGAAAACTTGCATTGGTTGATTGTAGAGTATGGTGCCTGGCTGAGCTATAGAGCCCTGTGGGAGCTCTTGAAGTAGGGTCACAATAGAAACCTTCTTTAACTGTTGGGATGAATCGGTCTGTGCCTTAGCAATGGAGAGAAGTTGACTTCCGGATAACTCTGCATATTTTGCTGGAATAGCTTCAAAGTCCCAAATGGGTTTAAGTAAACCTATAACCAACGCCGTTGAAAAGAGGATTTTGTGTGCTTTAGTGTTCATGTCAAATCCATGATCCTGGAATAAGGCAGACATCCGGTGATAAAAAATTCTCCACGGATTCAGTAGGACTCCGAGTAGAATTGAAGATATTCACTGACGATTCAGCCAAGCGTTCCTTTGCCCAAGAATGAAGATGACGGCAGAACTCTTCCCAGATGAGTAAGCACTGATGTCCTCAACAGTGTCTTTTTGTAGGGCTGATTTGATGATATGCCAAAATTAATCACCAGCTTTGATGCTGGCAACATGGTATAGATCTTCCCAAGGGGCAGAATATGTCTTCTGTATCTGGCTGATGCCACGATAAAATGCCATAGGGTTTTTCTCAGGGTCTGGCATTTGGGTCAGTAGATTATTGACTTGTTCGGGTGTAAAAGGCACGTAGATTGGTTGATCCTGGGGTATTGTGGCTGACGCAGTCTGTGTGCTGTGAGCAATAGGAAAAATACTGGAGTCCTTTAATTTGGATTGCAGATATGAGTCCTGGCCCCCTGTAGCTAATGGCAACTTGTGCTCCTCCCTGTCTTCCTCTCCGTTATCACTGAAAGTCAAAATAGGGGCTATAGATGAGGAAGGTACATAGAATGTCCCAGATGCTGTGAGCAAAGGGTAGAGTGGTTTCGGGGCTGGTTGTGATGTTGCAGGTGTGCTGGCAAGAACGTTATCACTCGACAGTTGCATATCAATGTTTACATTAGTAGTAACAAGTGAATTGCACAGAGGAGAGGTGGGAGTAGGAAAGTTAATAGGTGGACCAAGATGGCCACTGTTCAACTTCAACCCGGAACTTCCGGGTTCTTTGGATTGCTTAGGACTACAAATATGGCCACAGGTGGAAGTGGAAAGGGCGGGGTTTTGCCTTTCCGGATACAGAGAATGTTTGGACTTCATAAAAACGGCTACAGGAAATAATGGGAGGTTCTGGCACGGGAGCTGAGGAAAGAATACCGGGAGGGGCAGGAGTTGAGGTAATACAAGGTGTGATCAGTGTTGTACGTTCCCTCCCACAATCTACGCAACTTTAAGCGTTAATGGAATTTGATGACGACAGTTCACCAACACTGAAAGTCACCATCTTGGAATGGCGGCAGCTCACTCCTTATACATATGCATTCTTCAAATCCTATGCTTTGCCAAGACATCATTATTTTCTCTCAGTGTTGTCTCCCACATACTAGCGTGTAATCTCTGTGATTTATGCTCGTTACACAGAGCGTATCATTAACTTTTTCTCTCAAGTCTCATATATATTTTACTATCTTTCTCTTCGATCAACTATCGACTGCACCTTTGACTGAGCGCTATAATTTTTCAGTACGCCATAGAGCCGGAGGGGAGAAATGTGCCCACAGCTACAACCCCCCTTAACGATGCTTTGAATCGAAGCCAAGGTTATACACTCTGCCAGAATTTCAGTGTGAAAGATAACAAGTGATGTAGCTTGAATATAAAATTAACCCTGAATGCAGTTTTTTTACCTAAGTAAAACAGAACAAATTAAACACACGTGTATGTTGAGATAAGTCCCAAACATACCTAACACTAATCAATGTCTTCTGTTGTCAGCAGGTAATCTCAAATATCATCTGTCTATACCATCTGTATAACAGGCTTATCAAAAATGCAGATCTTCTGTCTATACCAGGCTTATCAGAAACCCATATCTTCTGTCTATAACAGGCTTTTAGCTACTCTTTAACCAGTTCTCTTCAGATCGTCTGTTTATAACTATAACAGGCTTTGGCTATTGTCTTTAACCAGTTCTCTTCAGGAATTCAGATCATCTGTCTGTAACTATATCTGTATATAACTGTATCTATATATAACTGTATATAACTTATGACAGGCTTCGGTTTCGCTACCGGGTCACTTATTAGGAACTGTATCCCTGATATCTCTTTTTTTTTTTTTTCATCAGGGGGCCAGCTCCTGGCCTACACTGGAATATGATACCGAAAGGAAAATACACTATCCAGTCACGTATACTTTACAGAGCAACAAGCAGAGGCATTAATTGGTAGCATTTAAAAGGTATACGCATATGATACGCATACATTAACCAGAGCACACCCTGGAGGCACACCTGAACGCTTACACAGGTCTCCTAAGGGAGGCGACAACACACAACCAGATTCTCACTAGACTGTCTGAAGGGATAAGTCACGGATTTATAAAAAAAAATCCAGCGAACTTACCCTTTATGAGTTGATCAGGCTCCAAGTTCAGACAGTCCAGCGATCGTCCCGTTGACGGTAAAGCGTCAGCCCCCCTCCGGATGCTCCTCGGGCATTTAGGAGCACGGCACCACTGTCAAGATGATTAAATCAGGTGTGGAAATTATCTTTGTTCCACTCCTTTATCCAATTAAATGCCTCCTCCAAATTATATTGTTATTATTGCTGCCGACAGCCGGAGCTCGAGAAGTATGACCCATACGCTTTGGCTGGGACATGAAATCTGCTTTAATCACAGTAAATTACATTCCAATAGAACTTTTTAATCACATGACTATTCTATCACTACATGATTGGTTAATTGGCGGTCGCTAAGAGACAAGTTATAATTTGCATGTACGTATGAAGCATTAGCTGATATGACATATTCCCAAATGCTCTGTATCATCTGGGGGGAGGAGGAAGGCCTTGAATTTCTTGCTTCTAGCAGACACCGCATCTGTCTCAAGGAAAGCTGTGTGAGAGATATCTGATACTTCGATAAGGATGTATAGCAGTAAAAGCAGATTAACAAACTATCTGATGAGCTTAATAAGAATGTAATGATGAAACAGACTGTTGATGGTTTTTTCCTTAAATTACCAATTTGACAAGACAACCCCTTTAAGCATTTTTCACCTAGACACTTGGGGCCCACATAGTTCTGAAACAAAGGACCTTGATCTGTGGCAGTGAAGTGGTTGGTGGTGTTTGCCTATAGCAGAGAAGGGGGTTAAAGACATTCCTGGTAGAACATGGCAGAAAAAGCGTTAATGATACCATCTCTCATGGTCTTGAAAGGGTCAATACTTTCCCTGGTGCTCAAGGGCAGCGGAAGGTTAATATCCTAATAACTGGTGATCCAGAGCAATGGTTTGGTTTGTTCTTCATATATAAGTGCCAGTGGGATATGTAAGTTATCTTTCCAGGCTTCAGAAACAAGAGACTGAACACTGATTGTTCAGCTTCCTGTTTAGTTCAGGGAAGGGATAGAGAGACCTGGGCAGCTGTAACTGTACAGCAACACCATGACCAGTATAGTGCTTCATGAACAATTTTCCCATTCTAAAAGGGGAAAGCTCAGTACGTTTCTGCGGTAGCTTCCTCTGTCTTGGCGGGGGAAGCTTGGTGACCCTACTTAAATGGAGCAGTAGTACTCAGATCACCATGGATGTAATATTTATCACAGGCCCGCCGTACAGGGGGTACAGCCAGTACTCCTGTTCCGGGCCCGGTGAAACAGGGGGGCCCGCGGCAAGCAGGCCCTCCTGTTTCAAAATCTGGTCAGCCTGTACACGGGCCCCGCGGCACTGCTGACTGTCCGCAGGGGCCCGTGCGGCTCAGTGTGTGAGGAGGGGCCCGTGCGGCTCAGTGTGTGAGGAGGGGCCCGTGCGGCTCAGTGTGTGAGGAGGGGCCGCGCACCGATCGCAGCAGTGACTGCTCTGTACGTCACTACAGCTGCAGCGTCTGTCACTTACTTTCATTTCTCCAGCGTCTCCTCTGATCGGAGTCAGCCCCTCCCCTCTCTCTGCCTGTGGGCGGGGCTTCAGTGACTCCTGTCGGCAGAGGGAGGAGGGGCCGACTGCGATCAGAGGAGACGCTGGAAGGAGGTGAGAGACGCTGCTGCTGTCAGTACAGAGCAGTCCTAGAATCAGAGCGCCCCCCTCTCCTCACACGCTGGGATAATGTGGGGCCCCACTGAAGCCCCCTCTCTGCCCCAGCAATCCCCCCCCCCCCTTCTGAGGCTGTGGGGGAGGCATTGTGGGAGCTGTGTGTGGGAGCTGTGGGGGAGGCATTGTGGGGGAGGCATTGTGGGGAGGCATTGTGTGTGGAGGCATTGTGGGAGCTGTGTGTGGAGGCATTGTGGGAGCTGTGGGGGAGGCATTGTGTGTGGGGGCATTGTGGGAGCTGTGGGGGAGGCATTGTGTGTGGGGGCATTGTGGGAGCTGTGGGGGAGGCATTGTGTGTGGGGGCATTGTGGGAGCTGTGGGGGAGGCATTGTGTGTGGGGGCATTGTGGGAGCTGTGGGGGAGGCATTGTGTGTGGGGGCATTGTGGGAGCTGTGGGAAGGCATTGTGTGAGGGGGGCATTGTGGGAGCGGTGGGGGGCATTGTGTGTGGGGGCATTGTGGGAGCTGTGTGTGGGGGCATTGTGTGTGGGGGCATTGTGGGAGCTGTGGGGGAGGCATTGTGTGTGGGGGCATTGTGGAAGCTGTGGGGGAGGCATTGTGTGTGGAGGCATTGTGTGTGTGTGGAGGCATTGTGTGTGTGTGTGTGTGTGGAGGCATTGTGTGTGTGTGTGTGTGGAGGCATTGTGTGTGTGTGTGTGGGGAGGCATTGTGTGTGTGTGGGGAGGCATTGTGTGTGTGTGTGGAGGCATTGTGTGTGTGTGTGGAGGCATTGTGTGTGTGTGGAGGCATTGTGTGTGTGTGTGTGGAGGCATTGTGTGTGTGTGTGTGTGGAGGCATTGTGTGTGTGTGTGTGTGGAGGCATTGTGTGTGTGTGTGTGGAGGCATTGTGTGTGTGTGGGGGCCAGTGTGTGTGTGGAGGCATTGTGTGTGTGTGGGGGGCCAGTGTGTGTGTGGAGGCATTGTGTGTGTGGGGGGGCCAGTGTGTGTGTGGAGGCATTGTGTGTGTGTGTGGAGGCATTGTGTGTGTGTGGGGGGCCAGTGTGTGTGTGGAGGCATTGTGTGTGTGTGGAGGCATTGTGTGTGTGTGGAGGCATTGTGTGTGTGGGGGGCCAGTGTGTGTGGAGGGCATTGTGTGTGTGTGGAGGCATTGTGTGTGTGGAGGGCATTGTGTGTGTGGAGGGCATTGTGTGTGTGGAGGGCATTGTGTGTGTGGAGGGCATTGTGTGTGTGGAGGGCATTGTGTGTGTGGAGGCATTGTGTGTGTGGAGGCATTGTGTGTGGGGGGCCAGTGTGTGTGGAGGCATTGTGTGTGTGGGGCCAGTGTGTGTGGAGGCATTGTGTGTGTGGAGGCATTGTGTGTGGTGGCATTGTGTGTGTGGAGGGCATTGTGTGTGTGGAGGGCATTGTGTGTGGGGTGGGCTTTGTGTGTGTGGAGGCATTGTGTGTGGGGGGGGGGGGAGGGAGTGTGTGTGGAGGCATTGTGTGTGGGGGGGAGGCATTGTGTGTGTGGAGGCATTGTGTGTGGGGGGGGGGGGCAGTGTGTGTGGAGGCATTGTGTGTGGGGGGGGGGCCAGTGTGTGTGGAGGCATTGTGTGTGGGGGGGGCATTGTGTGTGGAGGCATTGTGTGTGTGGAGGGCATTGTGTGTGTGGAGGGCATTGTGTGTGGGGAGGCATTGTGTGTGGGGAGGCATTGTGTGTGGGGAGGCATTGTGTGTGGGGAGGCATTGTGTGTGTGGAGGGCATTGTGTGTGTGGAGGGCATTGTGTGTGTGTGGAGGGCATTGTGTGTGTGGAGGCATTGTGTGTGTGGAGGCATTGTGTGTGGGGGCCAGTGTGTGTGGAGGCATTGTGTGTGGGGGGGGGCAGTGTGTGTGGAGGCATTGTGTGTGGGGGGGGGAAGTGTGTGTGGAGGCATTGTGTGTGTGGGGGGGCCAGTGTGTGTGTGTGTGTGGAGGCATTGTGTGTGTGTGTGGGGGGGGGGGGGGCATTGTGTGTGTGAGGGGCATTGTGTGTGTGAGGAGGCATTGTGTGTGTGTGAGGGGCATTGTGTGTGTGTGAGGGGCAGTGTGTGTGTGTGGAGGCATTGTGTGTGTGAGGCTGTGGGGGCTGTTTCTGAGTGGGGACGGGGCGATGGGGTTGGCAGAGGGTGGGGCCGAAGGGGGGGGGGGCCAGATGCTTCAACTGTATGGGGCCCTGAAATTTCTGATGGCGGCCCTGATTTATCACCTAACCAATGGTTTCAGATGTCATTGCTTTTAGCCCTAATCCCCTCTGGCGTAAACAGGATTCATAGGGCCGCATAGCAAAGTAAGATGGGTCCGCACCATCTAATTATAATAACTAAAGGTATAAATAATACTGCCATATATCAGGGGGCACAAGTAGTTGTGCTAAGGAGCAGAAAGCCACCAACTACTTGTTTCCTACAATGTTCTTGTACCTGAGTGGGGCCCCATAGCAGTCCCTATGTCTGCTATGGCTATAGTTACACCCATGTCCCTCTACACCCATCATCCTATGTTGTGCTCAATAGCCACATAACATTGGACCTCACACAATCTACCTTTAATCACCAGTCTTTTTTTTCCATTAGTAATGAAAAAAAGGAGCTCTTTCACCCTCCAGAGACCAATATCTGGTGCCCTATCAACATGACATGGTGGAAAATGAGATTTGGGTTTAACCATGGTCATACCTGGATTTTCATGTATCCGTTTAATGTTAGTGATGGATTATGACAGTGCCCTGACAGTCATAGGACCTTGCAGTGTCATACAGCTTCAGGCAGCAAATGTGACTGCAACAACCCTAAACGCTGGTGACACACATGGTGTGGAAGGTGACAGTCTGCAGATGCCGATACACAAAAGGGCTAAATATGATGATATTGCCTCACTGACCCCACCTAGTGTGAAGGAGACATGGTAGAGCCTTGGAGGAATGTGCACTGGGACAAATATTTGAAGACCAGGTTCTACACTGAGTTGATGCACATTGGTGTTGGTCTCAGCAAGGGGCTTCACAAACCCTCTTCAGAGACACCTGAACTCCCTGCCTGTTTATACTGCTGTATGGTAGCTCAATATTATAGAGATGTTCTAACCTAGGAGCATAGATGAAATCCACCATACAAAGCCTTAAGGTGGAATAAGAGGCTTATAAAGGAGCAATTAGGCTTTGTTAAGGTTATGCCACCATTAAATGTATTTAATGTATAAAATGATTGATGGTAGCCGCTTAAATGGTATTAAAAAATGGGAAAAAAAAACAAAAACATGGGATTCATAGTGTGAAGCAATGTGCATGTCCACCTAATGAGTAGAGTGCTGGTGGACACACATGCTCAGTCACTCTCTGTCCAGCCAGGTTTCTAGTTGGTGATATCAACTCTGCACGTTCCCACTAAGTTTTTTACAATTTTATTTTATTATATTTTCATTAGTTTCTAAAGACTGTGTTCTTGGATGTCACAATCTATATCTGCAGTACTGTGGATCCCATTGAACCAATCTGCAGCGCAAGTAGTAAGGGACAATATTATTAGATGCCGGGGGGGGAGGAGATTGATTCTATCCAGTGCTCACCCCAACAACACCGTGATGAAAGAAATAAAGAAAATATTTTGTTATGCGAGGAAACACTGAAACGAACGGCATTTTTGAACTTTTAGTGTAAACGATTCATGGAATAACCCATTTACAATAAGTCATGGTTTGTGTTGAATTTTTTTCTTATTATTAAGGGTAAAGCACATGCTGACTTCACAGGAATGCTTAAAGAGGTTATCTTCGATCACAAAAACACAGCCGCTTTCTTTTAAAAACAGCACCTCCTAGGTCACAGGATGTTTTTGGTATTGCAGCGCAGCTCGATTCACTTCAATGTAGCTAAACAGCAATACCAGGCACATCCCATGACAGAGGTGGTGCTATTTGTGAAAGAAGGCAGCCATGTTTTTCTAATTTGAGACAACTCCATTAAAAGTGCAGCATAACACCCAAATCGTGTACAAGGATGCAGTCTTTCCCCAACAAGCTTTCCCCAACATAAAATTTCCTGCAAGGGTCAAGAATCAAGGGTCAACCTTCACCGTAGCTTTGGAAAGACGTCCTGCCCTGGCATCCACTGGGGCTGTTACTCTGTGTCCACAAAGGAGCCACAAATCAAGGTTTGCAACACAGAACCATTAAGTAGGAAATCTGTAATTTGAATAAATGAAGTGAAAAACTGAGCTCGCTAGGTGCATCACGATATACTGTGCTAATCACTTCTGATCATATTCCCCTCCTTCCCACAGTATACATCACTTTAAACATCCAGCATACTAATTTCATGATTATAGAGATAGAATAAGATTAGCAGTGAGTAGAATGGCGCGCATGTACATTTGAGAGGGTTACACTACGAAAAGGAAGCAAGACAATGAGAATTCTTCTTGAAGTCCAGAGCTTACATGTACAAAGGATCCGATTTGCAATCCTTGAGGAGAGCTAGGTGCCAGCTTCATCATTCATGGTTATCCACAGGGTGACGTAAGAGCCGCTCCACACGCCAGTCATCACAATAGCCTGACTGACAGACTTACATTCTCTCCCACTCTGCTGCAAACGATAAATTAAGTAATTAATGGCTGTACAATGAAGCTCCATATCTGGCACTTACAGAGCGAGGTGTTCGGCTGAGATGTAGAGTGCAGTTATTCCCTGTGGAACCACCTGAATGACAGAACTCGGCTTGAGCTGTAGGGGGCGCTTTAATGTGATTAATATTGAAGTGATTGGTATTGTGGGCTGAGGCCATATCCTGTGGGACCTGCCTTCCATCTATATGACTTTAATGACATGTCTAATTGATTTTGCAATCAAATTTCTACATTCCTCCTTTATCTTTAATGGATGTATTTCATATACAGGTTGGATCCCCTACAATCTGCAGCAAGGCACTCAATAACAAACATGTAGGTAATGCCCATAGCAGCCCATTACATAACAATGTAACATGGCTCCAGTGGATTTTATCAACAGCTGTATATTTTGGTGACTCATGCTGATCACTGCCAATATACAGGCAGTCCTGTCCCCTTGTTACAAACTGAGACTTATGTGGCATGCTGGCACTTGTAGTTCCATGTTCCACTGCAGAGAGTAGCTGTGGAATGAAAAGTTCCAGCATGCCACAGCAGAACATGAGGTGAAAGTTTCTTAACAGGGGCACCAACAGCAGAACAAATGTAAAAACCCTTCCCTGCACTATCCGAAACTAAAATAAAACCTTTCACTGGAGTTACATTTAATAAATATACCTGTTCTGACTTTCATACAAATTCAGAACAAACCTACAGTCCCTATCCTGTTTGTAACCCAGTGACTGTCTGTAGTCCCAATATGGGTGTGAGATGTGGATGAGAGCAATCAATGTGTTTGAACTGTGGTGCTGGAGAAGACTTCTATGAATCCCATAGATGGTAAGGATCACCAACAAAGATGTTCTTCATGGTATAAACCCAAAATTATCCCTAAGAGGCAAAATTACCTGCTGGAAACTGACCTAGTCTGGTCGGGGGATGAGGGCAAAATTCACTAAAAAGGAGATGCTACTTTGGGTGGTTAATGGTAAAAGAAAACGAGTAAACCAAAGACCCATTGGTTGGAAATCATCAAGATTGACCCAGGAATGAACCTCAAGTAACTGAAGGAAGCTGTGGGAAGCAGGGTGGTATAGTAAAAACTGGCCTACAGCGGATCCAAGGGTCGGACACAACTAAATGGAAGGAAGAAGAAACTCTGTTCACCATGTAATATTGGCGCTAAAATTCAGCTCCATCACCAGTTGTGGCTGCCCGGTTCCCCTTACCTTCTTCCTCCCACCATCAAGTAATAACTTATTTTAAGCGAGATGATATAATACAATCTGATGTTCATAACCGATTCTTCTGAGTCATTTGAGGAAACCTGCCATAAACTAACATGTCTTTCAGGTTTACAACTTTTTTTTTTTCTTTCCCTTTCTGATGGATTTAGCAAAAATGCACTAATCCTATTGCCGTGTGAAATTTTCATTCTTGCAATCTGTAAGAAATTCACTACAGGCATCAACTAATCATCAGCAGCAATGATCTGAGATCCCTGTGTACTTTTTTTTTTTTTTTTTAAATAGGATTATTCATTTATGTAAGACCACATATCTGTTCTTATTTATTTTTCAGTTATATTCTTACATTCAGTACGTTAACTATGTAGGAGACTTTAAAGAGAACCTGTCACATAGATTATGCCATCCTTGCTGAGGGCAGCACAAGCTAGTGTCAGACCTGCTGTTCCCAGTGCTGTGTCCCTTATTCTGTAAGATGCTGCAGTTTTAGAGCATTTAATGCTCAAATCTTATTACTGAGCAGGTGTTAGCCCCACCCACTACAGGCTAGCCCCACCCACCTGACAGTTATTCTCATGTCATTCTCACCTATTCAAGCTAGCCTCAGGTGGGCGGTGTATGAAAAAACTGACTCTTTGAATGACTCTTTTCTGGCTGAAAACTGCAGATTTGAGCATTAAATACTCAAAAACTACAGCATCTTACAGAATAAGGGACACAGCGCTGGAAACAGCAGGTCTGACACTGGCTTTTACTGTCCTCAGCAAAGGGGGCAAAAACTTTGTGACAGGTTCCCTTTAAATTCTACCACTATCTTTAAATTCTATCGTTATCTTTTAGTATTGTAACGTATAACTAATACTAAAATTATGTATCTCCTTAAGTTTTTGTTTAAATTAATGACAGTTTTGTATGTTTACCCATCACACCTGAGGGAGCGTGGTAGGTCCACGGGTAATGCATAGTGTAATGGTTTTTTTTTTACTTGTATTAGCAAATAAATTACATAGCTTTTGGAAAAACTTTTCCTAATGTCACTTTTTTGCATTTTTACCCTACTTTTATTATACATCGTTCCGACTTACATAGGTCCCCTAGTTACAAACAGAGACTTATGGGGCGTGGCTGACATTCAACACTGAGTCACGCACCATGATAACCAAGTGCCAGCAGGCCACAGCTGCACATGAGATACAGAACGTTAGGGGAAATCTTCTAAAAAAAAGGGCACAGACAGCAAAACAAGTGTGAAAACTGATCCCTGTACTATCCCAAAAATGTTTTTGCTGGAATTACATTTAATAAATATACCTGTTCCGACTTAAATACAATTTCAACTTAAGAACGAACCTACAGTCCCTTTCCAGTTTGTAACCTGGGGACTGCCTGTATATAGTGCGGGTATAATCCCGACCATATTTTATAGTCCATTTTAAAGCGTTTTTAAAGTTCCATTCATTTGTGCATAGCAGAAGAATTTGTATATTCTTAACATAACTAATTCAGTCCCTAGGAGGGTGGTGTAGGTGAGGATGAAGATACTATACTTTTTTTCTTTCCATTAAAAAAAATAAATTAGGTTAATGTGGATCAGCCCCGTTTGTGAAGGGGGACATCCAGGTATTTTTTTTGTTTGTTTCAAGGAAATTGAATCTGCTGCTGTTAAAAAGAAAAAAAAAAAAAAATAACATACCTTGCCTCTCACCGCCCTCCCAGCACTGTTGACAATCTCCCCCGGTCTTCTGTTACATCTAAAGTCCATCAACAGAAGTCTTCTTGAATCATATTAAATAGTCAAGATAAGTAAATGGGAAGTCATTCAACTAAATTCACCTTGAACCATACAGAATTCAGAGTAGTCAAGGGAGTCCTCCAACAGGACCATGCGGAAAAAACAAAATAAATAATTTCTTCGTCTCATCTACTCAGAACAGAAATGACAGGCAATGGCATGTGACTTTCAGATGTGATCAGGAGATTGGGGGGAGATAGCTGGCAGCGGCTAGAATGGCGTTAAGTATGAGTATTTCTTTAGGGCAGTGCAACAGCTGAAGTTTATTTACAAACAAAGATATGGACAACCCCTTTAAATATGCTTTAAGGTTTCGAAATCATAGGTGTGTTTAAGATACAGAGCAAGGGAGTCAAACTCAGGCCTGCTGGCCAAATCTGTCTGGCAGTGTAAGAATATTTGGCCCGTGAGTAATGGCCAGGCAGTGTACATAGAAGAAGAGGAAGAAGCCAGAAGCTGCCATTATACTGCTCTCACATAACCCCTTCACCCTGTATACAGCAGTAGAAAAGCGAGCAGATGGGAGGTAAAACAACTCAGACAGTGGGGGCGACTAATAAACAAACATGAACTCCATCTCAGCCCCATCACCTCTGCAGGCAGCAGGGTACTCCAAACGGAGAGAGGCTGCATTGATTTGCCCATGACTTTGTCCAAGTTTTCAATTTTGGTCCACTGTGTATTTGAGCTTGACATAGGGCGTCCCTATTTCCCTGTCTGACTGGGAGTGCACACATGAAGAAGCCAGGCAGAGGCATGCTCAGCCACTGCTCCGTTCAGATACATCTTGACTACTTAATCGTTATGAGGAAGAATACGAAACTTGGGGCACAAATTTCAGAAATGGGGCCCCCTATGATGCAACATTAACCTCTTCAGGTATTTGGACATTCCAGAACTTCTAAATGCCATGAAAGGTGTATGGAACAGGTGCATGCGCACCGCTCGACCTCTGATCACCTCCCCCCCCACACAAACACACATGACGTAATCGCAGAGTGACGATCGCTTGCCATGTATGTACACCTATTACACATTTTGTAATAGGTAGTGAATGAAAATCCTGCATATGGCGGTACAATATTAGTACCACATATAGGACAACTACTGTGCCCACTAGTGAACAAATATCCTAAGGGGACTAAGTATTAAAGTAAAAAAAATAAAAAAGTTTAAAAAAATGTTTTTAAAAATCAACCCCCTTTTGCCATTTTACAAATAAAATGTAAAAAAAGTTACACATCATTGGTATCTCCTCATTTGTAAAAGTCTCATCTAATAAAATATCACATCATTTATCCCATACACCGAACACCGTAGAAGAAAAAAAATTACATATGTCAAAATTGTGGGGGGTTTTGGGTAATTTTATATCTCCCCAAAATTAATAAAAAGTGATTAAAAAGTCACATGTATCCCAAAAAGGTACCAATAAAAACTATATTTCAGCCTGCAAAAAAATGAGTCCTTACTTAGGTCCATAGGTAGAAAAATGAAAAAAAAATATTGTTCACAGAAAATGCCATTTCAGCAAAAATTTTAAAATTAAAAAAGTTTTTTTTTTTTTTTAGAGTACTAAAACATAATTAAACCTCTTCAAATGTTGTATCATCGGAATGATATCGACCTACAGAATACAGATACATCATTTATACGGAACTAAGCTGGACCCCTCCACAAAAATGGCACAATTTTTTTTTTCATTTTCCACCACACAGAAATTTTTGAGGTTTTCCAGTAAACTATTTGTTATGTTCAATGGCACCAATGCAAAGCGCATTTTGTCCCTTAAAAAAAAAAAGTCCTCATTTGTCTATACAGACGGATAATTAAAAAAGTTCTGAGTCTTGGAAGGCGGGGAAGAAAAAGCAAAAATCTGAAAATGACTGTGACTTTAAAGGGGTTTTGCCACGAAGTAAAATTGACGTTGGAAACTTGCAAATGAAATAATAAACATTTTCACCATTCATTACTATTAAAAATTCTGGACCGTTTTGTTTTAGCTGCTCCTTTAGTGATCCATTGTTTACAACTCATCTCCAGGGGATACGACCAGGGATGAGAGCTTCTCAGTCCTGGTCAGACATCACATCTCTTCTCAGGCAGCTACTGAGTGTTCAAACCCCAGGTGCTGTCATTCTACTCCCGTCCTCTGTACTCCTTATAATTAGTCAAATAGTGCAAATAAATAAAAAAGAAACCTCAATGAGGTCTGTGCATTGATGAAGAGAAAAAAAAATCCACAGGTTTGGTTCCTGCAGGGATTTGAACCGAGGACCCCTGTGCCTGGAAGCAAAAACTTTACCTCTCAGCTACTCACAATGCTTTACATAAACAGACCTTTCTTTGACTACAGAGAGGAAAGGCCTGGTGATGTCATCCTGCTGGGTCGCATGATATGCAATTCAAACAAATCACACATGCCTCCTTCTGAACACACAGAGCTGAAGAGCTGGATGCAGGAGGTATGAAATGAGATTGTGGCAAAACCCCTTTAAAGGGAACCTGTCACGTAGATTATGCCCCCCTTGCTGAGGTCAGCACAAGCTAGTGTCAGACCTGCTGTTTCCAGCGATGTGTCCCTTATTCTATAAGATGCTGCAGTTTTGAGTATTTAATGCTCAAATATGTCAGTATCCAACCAGAAAAGAGTCCAGCTTAGTCATGAGCAGGTGTTAGCTCCGCCCACCTGAAGCTAGCCCCGCCTCAGGTGGGCGGGTCATGAATTAAACAGACTCTTTTCATGACTCTTTTCTGGCTGAAAACTGCCCAATTTGAGCATTAAATCCTCTAAAACTCCTGCATGTTACAGAATAAGGGACACAGCGCTGGAAACAGCAGGTCTGACACTGGCTTATGCTGTCCTCTGCAAGGGGGGCAAAATCTATGTGACAGGTTTTCTTTAAGGGGTTAATCCCCTAGGATCGATGATAAATGTTATTTGTAGAACACCGCTTTAATAAAACCTCAGCTCTGCTGCATCTTTATAGATCAATATTCACTTTGGGCTCACTGGACCACCTGAGTAGCTCTCAGTAGATTCATCTCTGCTATATACATGTACTATGGTTTCCATGATACTATTTGCCTCGTGACAGCATTGACCAGTGTCTGCATTACTTACGATGTATAATGCATTCACCCCATCATCTCGCTATTAAACGGTTTTGATAATATGTGTATTTCTTTCCTCCCTCCCTCTGGGTTCTTGCTATCTTCTGCCCTTTTCAAGGTAACTTTGAACCTCTTCAGACCTATGGCTTGGAAGGACGGCGAAAGGAGGGAACGAGTATCAGCATTCGCAGCACACAAAACATTATCAACATGGTGGAAAATGAGGACACGGCTTCATTGAGCCACGGGAATTGAAATCCGAAATTGTTAGGCTTCTAAAGCTTGTTATGCAGCTCAGCGCTGGGGTGGGGACAGTGGGGAAGGTTGAGTAAGGTCAGTACCTACGGTTTTCAGGAGTGCAAAGCAGAAATACAGTAAATTGTCAATGGTGTCTTCAGAGCCATTCTAGTTGTCACAAGAATATATGGTTCGGTAAGATTATTTCGCAGACTGCACTAGTAGATCTTCTCTGCTCTGTACATTTTATCTTGTGCTTGGAACCACATGTCGTATTTTGTAATATTTCACTGCGTGAAGGAATATTAAGAGCTGCGGGAATCTGGTAAAATAGCCCAAAATGTCCCATTCGCAAAAATAAAGTTGCTCTAAAAGTTTTGGAATAGCCCATCAGAGTATCTGGGGAGCCTCCAGTGGGCTGGAGCAGGGACAGAATATTAGGCCCCAATGATCAGTAGAAGACAACCCCATTGGGAGGCAAATATTAAGCTTCTTGTCCCTATGGGCTATTCCTTATGATATTTGTCACATCAAGGGAGGTACAGTGAGCCCTGACTGGAACCCAGCCCACTGTCCAGCCCACTGTCCCTGCCTACTTGACGTGCTGCCCTAGGCGGCAGACGCCAACTGGGCGACAGTCCCTGCGCTACTAGAGTGCTGGGGCCATCAGGAGGAAGAATAGTCAGACAGTCCGGGTCAATAACAAATCGGGAACGCCAAGCCACAAATCAGAACCAGAGGGATAAACGTAAACAAGCCGAGGTCCAACACGAACGGGAGCGAGCTACAAAATCAGGAGTTAATCCGGGGTCAGGTACATGGATAATCAAAACACAATATAAAGCACAAGTAATCAGGCAGCCAGGAGAATATCACAGGTGCTGCACTCAGTCAGCAGGGAGTTTAAATGTGTTTCCCGGATCCCGCCCCTGTAGCTGATTGGAGCGGCCTCCGGGTCCTCCCATTGGCTGGTGCAACACGCTCTCTGTCCGGAGTGGCTGGACCTCTGTCACTCACAGAGCTGCCAGCAGCATGTGTATCAGGGTGGTGTCGCAAATCAGCTGCTGCAGCCTGTTGATCCCTGCAGCCTGAGCGCAGCCTAGCCCTGACAGTACCCCCCCTTTTAGGAGGGGCCACCGGACCCTTCCCTGGTCTGGGTTTTTCCGGGTGAGCCTCATGGAATTCCCTCACCAGGCGATCAGCATTGATGGATTTTGCCAGAACCCATGATCTCTCCTCAGGACCATACCCCTTCCAGTGGACCAGGTACTGTAGTGACATTTGGACCTTACGAGAATCCAAAATACATGCGACTTCATATTCTAACTCCCCCTATATGCAAACTGGAGGAGGAGGTCTAGAGGGCGGAGTCACAGGATGAATATACCTCTTAAGAAGTGAACGATGGAACACATTATGTATATGGAGAGACAAGGGTAATTTCAGCCGATATGCCACCGGGTTAACCACCTCCTGAACCACATATGGACCTACGAATCGCAGCGCGAGTTTACCAGAGGGAACTTTCAATCGCAGATTTCGGGTGGATAACCATACTTTACCCCCAACCGCAAACCCTCTAGAACACAGATGCCATCTATCAGAATTTTCCTTCTGGATGTTCTGGGTATGAACCAAGTTCTTCTGAACTTGGGCCCAGACTGTGCACAGATCTTTAATGATAACATCCAACCCGCTGTGATCAGACGTAGCACTGGAAAATGACATATGCCTTGGGTGAAAACCATAATTACAGTACAATGGTGAGTTCCCAGATGAGCTACTATCCTGATTGTTAATGGCAAATTCAACCAACGGTAAGTATTTTACCAATCTCCCTGCTGATCAGATAATAACAATGGAGTTTTTGTGTTCCCATTTGATTTAACCTCTCTGTCTGCCCATTAGTCTCTGGGTGGAAGGCAGAAGAGAAGGACAGGGTGTATACCCAGAGCCTTGCAAAGGGCTCTCCAAAACCGAGACACGAACTGAACCCCTCTGTCAGAAACAATATTCTCCGGTAAACCATGAAGCTTAACAATGTGTTTGACAAAGAGTTCAGCTAGTTTTTTGGACAACGGTAACCCCCCTTAAAGGAACAAGATGGCACATTTTACTGAACCGGTCCACTACCACCCAAATAACTGGTTTCCCCTCTGAAGGGGGAAGGTCCGTCATAAAATCCATGGAGATATGGGTCCATGGATGTTCAGGTACAGGTAGAGGGCATAGTTCACCAGGAGGACGAGTTCTGGGAACCTTAGCTCGAGCGCAGACTTCACAAGATGCCACATAGGCCTCAACATCAATGACGGCCACCAGTAAATACGAGAAATAAGCCTTTTTGTGCCAGACACTCCAGGATACCCAGATAACACGGAATCATGAAATTCTTTTAATACTTGTAGCCGGAACTGAGTGGGGACAAAGACCTTCGAAATAGGACAATTAGCAGGTCTCATATCCTGGTGGGACTTAATCTCAGTGGCTAAATCAGGGGAAATAGCCGAGACAACGGTTCCCTTGGGCAATATTGGGCCGGATCCTCCTGGGAAGGTGGCTGGCACAAAAGCTTCTAGATAGAGCATCAGCCTTCACATTTTTAGAACCGGGTTTCTGTAAGTAACAACATAGTTGAAGCGCGTAAAAAATAATGCCCAGCGTGCATGCCGTGGATTTAACCTTTTAGCATTCTCTAAAAAGGTAAGATTCCTATGATCAATAAGGACCGTGACCTGATGCTGGGCACCTTCGAGGAAGTGGCGCCATTCCTCGAAGGCCCACTTAATAGCCAACAACTCCCAATTCCCAACATCATAATTCCTTTCAGCTGAGGAAAATTTACATGAAAAAAGGGCCCAAAAGGAAAAGGGTTTAGTCATAGTAGCGGACCCTGAGATAAGACCTCCCCTACGCCCATACTCGGAAGAAATCAACCCCCAACGACAAAAGGTTTTGGGGTGTGATCTGCTTGAATCAACACAGGAGCTGATACAAAACACTGCTTAAGCTTCTCAAATGGATCTATTGCCTCAGGTTGCCAATTACTGAACTTCACCCCTTCTTAGTCATGTCAGTCAAGGCCGAATTTAAGACAGAAAAATTACGAATACATTTACGGTAGTAATTAGCAAACCCTAGAATCGCTGCGGGCCTTCAGGGATGAAGGGCGGACCCAATCGAGAATAGCCTAAATTTTTACCGGGGCCCAATACGAAATGAGTTAGGAGTCAGGATGTACCAAGAAAAAGGTACCTCCTGCACCCCGAAAACACATTTTTCAAGCTTAAAAAAAAAACAAACTATTTTCCTTCAGGATTTGCAATACCTGTCGTACGTGTTTTTAAAATGAGAGACCAATCTTTCGAATAGATTAAAAAAGTCATCCAGGTAAAACGACCATACAAACACAATGAGTTCACGGAAAACATCATTAACCAGGTTCTGGAACACCGCCCGGGAAAAATTTTCACAACCCCAACGGCATTACCAGATACTCAAAATGACCTACAGGAGTGTTAAACACGGTTTTCCACTCATCCCCTTCTCGGATACGGATGAGGTTATAGGCCCTCTAAGGTCCCAAATTGGAAAAACCATTTCGCTCCTGGATCTGATTGAACAGATCAGGGATCAAGGGTAGCGGGTATTGTTTTTTTTACCATTATTTTATTCAGTTCACGGTAAAACTATGCATGGATGGAGGCCTCATCCTTTTTCCTACAAGAAAAACCCTGCACCCATGGAGGGCACCGAAGGTTGGATATGCCCTTCTGTAAACTTTCTGCAAAATATTGCTTTTTTGGTAGTCTCTCTGGACCAGACAGATTATGTATCCTCCCCTTGGGAAACCTCATTTCGGGCAATAGGTCAATGGCACAGTCATAAGATCTATAAGGGAGGAGTATCTCCGACTGTTTCTGAGAAAATACTTCAGCAAAGTCACGGATGAAAACAGGAATCTGCTCCACCTCAGTATTGCCCGTAAGGTCGGGAGGGCATCTGGTCCAACACCAGTTGTCCCATTTGAATAATTCACCTGAATTCAAGTCAACACCGGGTTGTGTTTCTGAAGCCAGGGCAGCCCCAAAAACCACATCAGCGGGCAGCCCCTCCATGATAAATAAAATACACCTTTCAGTATGTATGGATCCGACCACCATCTCCAGCTCAGGAATACAATGTTGGATTGTGCCCTGAGCTAGTGGAGTGGAGTCAATAGCCACAACCCGCAGTGAGTCAGATAGCGGTCTCCAAGGTAGGCCTAGACGTTTGGCGAAGGACGCGTCTACAAATATTAGAAGCTGACCCAGAATCCAACAAACTAACTCCCAGAACCAGACAGCGACAAGTATGAAATTTTAACTGGGAGTAGCAACTTTTTGGATAAATTAGGAAATAACCTGTTCGCCTAGGTGATCTTCCTGCAAATCATCTAGGCACGGGTCTTTCGGCCCCGGTCTTACTTTTGGAGCACTCCCTGATGCCGTGTCCATCTTCGCCACAGTAGAAGCAAATCCCTGGAAAAACGCCGAGACGTCCTACGTT
Organism: Phyllomedusa bahiana; assembly: GCA_025379985.1. Taxonomy (NCBI): domain Eukaryota; kingdom Metazoa; phylum Chordata; class Amphibia; order Anura; family Hylidae; genus Phyllomedusa; species Phyllomedusa bahiana. Next base: position 165,898 of record JAODAL010002848.1, read on the forward strand.
TCTGCAGCAGTTGCCGAAAAAAGCACCCACTTGCATGGGCTCCTCGGAATTTATATCGGAAACAGCGGGTGTAGAGGGGTGGACCACCGGAAAGGGAACCTTTTCCCGACGTCTCTCCCTAAACGGCTAGAGCCATAGCCTCATCTAACCGACCAGGGGTAGGGTAAGCCACCAACATATCCTTCACATGGTCAACTAACCCTAATCTAAACCGACATCTAAGAGAACACACCAGCAGCGAAATTCAGAGCAATACTCCTCCACTGTCCTTTTACCCTGTTTCAAAGTGGTCAGCTGAGCCTCGGCCACAGCTTTCCTGTCAGGGTCATCAAAAAGTACCCCTAAGGCGGCAAAGAACCTGTCCACAGAAGACAGTTCTGGCGAATCAGGTGGTAACGAAAATGCCCACTCCTGGGGGGGGACCCTGAAGTAATGACATAACAATTCCCACTCTCTGCTCCTCATTGCCTGAGGTATGTGGGCGGAGCTTAAAATCAGGCGCATCATTACCCCAAAAAGTCAAAAATGCCTTCCTATTGCCTGAAAACCCGTCAGGCAACTGAATAGGGGGTTCCACAGAAGGGGAAGGGAGCCAGTAGCCTCAACTTTGGGAAGTTTTCTTGCTGTTTTACCCGCACGCCAGAGCCTGGCACTAGCCTGGTTAGCCCCTGCATCTGCTCTAAACCAGAGCTGTCATGGGGGTTCATAGTGAGGTAGAGCAGTAACGGTTTCGGCCTGTGATAATGTCACGTCAAGGGAGGTGCAGTGAGCCCTGACTGGAACCTAGCCCACTGTCCCTGCCTATTTGACGTGCTGCCCTAGGCGGCAGACGGCAACTGGGCGACAGTCCCTGCGCTGCTAGAGTGCTGGGGCCGTCAGGAGGAAGAATAGTCAGACAGTCCGGGTCAATAACAAATTGGGAACGCCAAGCCACAAAACAGAACCAGAGAGATAACCTAAACAAAGCGAGGTCAAACACGAATGGGAGCGAGGTACAAAAACAGAGAACAAGACAAGGTCAGGAAACAAGCCGAGGTCTGGTACACGGATAAGCAAAACACAATATAAAGCACAAGTAGCAAGGCAGCCAGGAGAATATCACAGGCGCTGCACTCAGTAAGCAGGGAGTTTAAATGGGATTCCTGGATACCGCCCCTGTAGCTGATTGGAGCGGCCTCCGGGTCCTCCCATTGGCTGGTGCGACACGCCCCCTGTCCGGAGTGGCTGGATCTCTGTCAGTCACAGAGCTGCCACCAGACTGTCTATCAGGGTGGGGTCGCTGATCAGCTGCTGCAGACTGTTGCTCCCTGCAGGCTGAGCGCAGCCTAGCCCTGACAATATGATTATCAATTTAGCCTTTACTGATGAAATTGCTTTGTGTACAATGATAATTACAGATCATAATGTCATTAAAACTGGAGTTTCCCAAGTTCTTTATGGATGGAGGATGGACCTCAGAGTCTTGGCTGCTGGTGGGCCCAAGGAACTAAGACACTTACTGTAAGTTATTACATTTGTCCCAGTTATTCAGATAATTTCTCCTATCTGAAGCTATTGTCCTTAGTCTTAAAGGGGTTTTCTCATCATGCTGAGTTACAGGCAGCTTTAGATTCACACTGCCTGGTCAGGCTGTGGGTGGTTCTATAGCAGTTAAGGAATATTTAGCTTCTCTATAACTAGCTAGTTATTTGTAGTAAACAAAGCTACATACAGTGGTGGCCAAAAGTATTGGCACCCCTGCAATTCTGTCAGATAATACTCAGTTTCTTCCTGAAAATTATTGCAATCACAAATTCTTTGGTATTAATATATTCATTTATTTTGCTTGCAATGAAAAAAAAACAAAACAGAATGAGACAAAAATAAAATCATTGATCATTTCACCCAAAACTTCAAAAATGGGCCGGACAAAAGTATTGGCACCCTCAGCCTAATACTTGGTAGCACAACCTTTAGCCAAAATAACTGCGAACAACCGCTTCCGGTAACCATCAATGAGTTTCTTACAATGCTCTGCTGGAATTTTAGACCATTCTTCTTTGGCAAACTGCTCCAGGTCCCTGAGATTTGAAGGCGCCTTCTCCAAACGGCCATTGTTAGATCTCTCCACAGGTGTTCTATGGGATTCAGGTCTGGACTCATTGCTGCCATTTTTAGAAGTCTCCAGTGCTTTCTCTCAAACCATTTTTATAAGTGATTTTTGAAGTGTGTTTTGGGTCATTGTCCTGCTGGAAGGGAGACCCAGCTTTCTCGCACTGGGCCCTACATTATGCTGCAAAATTTGTTGGTAGTCTTCAGACTTCATAATGCCATGCACACGGTCAAGCAGTCCAGTGCCAGAGGCAGCAAAGCTACCCCAAACATCAGGGAACCTCCGCCATGTTTGACTGTAGGGACTGTGTTCTTTTTCTTTGAATGCCTCTTTTTTTTTCCTGTAGACTATATGTTGATGCCTTTTTCCAAAAAGCTCTACTTTTGTCTTATCTGACCAGAGAACATTCTTCCAAAACGTTTTAGGCTTTCTCAGGTAAGTTTGGGCAAACTCCAGCCTGGCTTTTTTATGTCTCTGGGTAAGAAGTGGGGTCTTCCTGGGTATCCCACCATACAGTCACTTTTCATTTAGACGCCGACGGATAGTACGGGTTGACACTGTTATACCCTCGGACTGCAGGGCAGTTTGAACTTGTTTGGATGTTAGTCTAGGTTCTTTATCCACCACAGTGCCATAGGGAGGTCAGCCACAGTGCCATAGGGAGGTTAGCCACAGTGCCATAGGGAGGTTAGCCACAGTGCCATGGGCTCTGTCCACATCTAGGGAGGTTAGCCACAGTGCCATGGGGAGGTTAGCCACAGTGCCATGGGCTCCGTCCACATCTAGGGAGGTTAGCCACAGTGCCATGGGCTTTACACTTCTTGATGACACTGCGCACGGTAGACACAGGAACATTCAGGTCTTTGGAGATGGACTTGTAGCCTTGAGATTGCTCAGGCTTCCTCACAATTTGGAGTCTCAAGTCCTCAGACAGTTCTTTGGTCTTCTTTCTTTCTCCATGCTCAATGTGGTCACATAAGGACAAAAGACAGAGGTTGAGTCAACTTTAATCCATGTCAACTGGCTGCAAGTGTGATTTAGTTATTGCCAAACCTGTTTTGGTTTCCACAGGGAGTTACAGCTGTGTTAATTACACAAATTTAGTGAAGCCCTCACATGATTTTTCTAACAGTGCCAATACTTTTGTCCACCCCTTTTTTATGTTTGGTGGAATTATATCCAATTTGGCTTTATGACAATTCTTTTTGTGGTTTTCCATTGAAGACAAATTAAATGAAGATAATAATACCAAAGAATTTGTGATGGCAATCATTTTCAGGTAGAAACTGAGTATTATCTGACGGAATTGCAGGGGTGCCAATACTTTTGGCCAGCACTGTAGCTCCAATGAGTGAAAACAAGTGCTTATCTAAGTTAAACAATAATGTTAGGGTATGTTCACACGGCATTTTGCAGGCGTATAGTAGTGCATACTGTGCGCGCCACTACACGCATGCTGCAGCAGAAGTATGCGCTGACCAGCACGTACTTGTGAAGTGTTCATACACTGACGCGCCAGGAAGAAGTGATATGTCACTTTCTCCCGGAGCGTATTGTGCACCAGGGAAAACTTCAAGTATTCATAGCACTCAATAAGAGCTATGAATTACCGTATTTGTGGGGGGTACTTTGGGCGTATTGCAGGGTAATTACGCGCCGAAGTACACCCCGCAAATACGCCATGTGAACATACCTTTAGAGATAAAGACTCTGCTCCGTCTAACCATATCGATCTGCAGAATACAAATAACACATCATTTATACGGAAGAGTGGACTCCTCCAGAACAATGGTGCAATTGCATATTTTATTTTTTTTATTTTCCACCACACACAGAATTTTTGAGGGGTTTCCTAGTAAACTATGTTCAATGGCACCATTAAAAAGTTATGGTGACATTTACTTGCTGCTCTCTATCTAATCAGGAAAGGAGATATGGTCGGTAACCAGAGAAAACGGTGTGCACTCAGAGCAGATAAAATCTCTCATCTCCTAACCAGGGCAATATCAAAATAGCAATGTATTTAGTAAAAGTCTTCATTAACCTGTTCCTACTTGTGAGAAAACCCCTTTAATTCTTGTGGTCCTGACGCTAAAGGTACGTCCAGATTCTTGTTGGATTCTGGTATTTCGTTTGGATTTTAGTTTTTTTTTTCCCTGGCGGATTGACAGTCAGAAAACGAGTCCCATTAATCTCTATGGGAATTTGGACACAGATCCGACATAGAGATGTTTTGGACGCGTTTTTTAATGTGGAATACAGTGGAAGATTGAACATGTCCCAAATTGTTTTTAGTCTTAAAAACCGATCTCCGAAAATATGCGTTTGATGGATTTCAAAATGTATTTTCTAATGAGGTCAATGGGGATGATTTTACATTTGGTTTAGACAAGTATTTCAAGTCAAAAGCCATATGGAGTCCGACTTGCATTGCTTGTTCTGTGGACAGACCCTTAGTTGTCCTAATCTTGGACCAGTGAACGTGACTCACCTTTGGCTGCTCGTGACCCAAGTCCTAGACATGTGATCCTTTGCCTTCGGTTGGCAAAATCAATTTAGCCAATACCACTGACTATTTTGTCTTATTTTATGGAATTTACCCATCACATCTTCCTTTGACAACATCACATATGTATGTGGCAGCTGCTATCATGGCAATCTGCTGGCAAATGGTGCCCGGTCACCTGGTTGCTACAATATAAAAGAAAGAGGTATAAACCTCAATGGTGTAGATTTACTATGGCAATTGCACTTATGTCTTGCATCACATTTACTGTTTTGCTCCTCATTGGACACATGCTTGGCTTAGTTTGAAGTGCAACACCGTGATCCAAAATCGCACCAAAAGTGGGCACAAAATATTGGCATATAGTCAGCTAACCAATAAGTAGGATCAGACAACAGTATCTAAATATGAACTAAATATTTCACACAGCATCAGCTACCGTGATGAAATTGGTGCATTCTCTGTTTACAGTGTTTAAGTAGGAGATAGAGCAGATTTACGAATTCTAATATCCCCTCCTTCGATCATGTTCACACGGCGTATTTGTGGGCCATACTTGGTGGGGGGGAGATTTGCGCTGCAATGTGTTTGAAGTACACCCCGCAAATACGGTAAAATCATAGCACTCATTGAGTCCTATGTCTTCACGGCGTATGACTTCACTTCTTTCGGGCGCTTATGCACAGGGAAAAGGGAAAGTAAATGGGAGTCTGGTCGGAGCACTGTTGAAAGTACTCGCTGCCCAGTGCGTACTTTCAACTGAAGGCGTATAGGGGCGCACACAGGTACAAGCCACTATACGCCTTGTGAACCTGGCCTTATTATCATGCTCTGTCAGCAAACATAGGAATACTTCAGGTAAAGCTGATACACAATGTTATACCGAGTTAGAGGTGCCAAAAGGGCAGAGCATACAACATTTCCAAGAACACTAAGGTGACAATCCTTGTATCATGGTTCACCCTCTTAGGCCATCTACCAGGTATAATACAGTGTATACATTTTACCTAGAGTGTGAAGCAGACAGGCATGATCTGATAAGTTGGTACTTTGTATATCAATACAGATACAGGAGAGATGCGGTTAGGACACTTCAGTCTCTTATTGTTACCTGTGTAAATGATATAATTCTACATTTATTGAGAACCCATTGCCATTCCTGTTATGTATGATTTAGTAAATCCTTGTGTTCCCTGTGAAATAACATTTCTGGAGCATCTTCTCCTATAACTCTGTTTTTTGCTGTTCCTCTGTTATTCCTCCTGGAAATGTATTACTGAATCAGTCAGATGGGTGTTAACAGTTGGGGGGGGGGGGGTGCCTGGACTGTCTGACATTGTCCAATCAGTGCTGACAGGCAGAATGTGCAGGGACACGCCCTTTTGAATACTGGGAATGGTAACACCTATCTGACAGATTCAGTAATACATTTCTAAGAGGAATAACAGAGGGACAACAAAACCCAGAGATAACAGAAAATGCTCCAACATTTTTATAACTATATCAGGCGATGTCACAGGTCCTCCTTAATGCGCCTAAAGATCTAATATTGGCTGTAGTACCAGGTATAGCCTATGGAGCTTTTTCTAGAATTTTTTTTTTTTCTCTCATATTATACAACTCTTTTAATATGAAAAAAGGATCAACTCCAAACCAGAACATTTGTACTCAAATGGAAAGTACATGGAACAACAAAAAAACTCAACATCTTCTAAACATAGAAGTTTATTCTTTACTGTACTAGTGGTGAGACTGTGGGATTCTCTATCAGAGGAACTTGTCTTGGTGAACTGACTAAATGTGCATAAAAGGTGCCTTGATGCATTGCTAAAGGGCAATAATATAACAGATTATAATGACTAGAATCAGTGTCAGACCAAGGTGATTGGGGCCCACCAGTGGAGACGATGCTTGGGGCCTACCAGTGGAGTGGATGCTTGGGGCCCACCAGTGGAGTGGATGCTTGGGGCTCACCAGTGGAGACGATGCTTGGGGCCCACCAGTGGAGACGATGCTTTGGGCCCACCTGTGGAGTGGATGTTCGGTGGCCCACCAGTGGAGTGGATGTTCGGTGGCCCACCAGTGGAGTGGATGTTCGGGGCCCACCAGTGGAGTGGATGTTCGGGGCCCACCTGTGGAGTGGATGTTCGGGGCCCACCAGTGGAGTGGATATTCGGGGCCCACCAGTGGAGTGGATGTTCGGTGGCCCACCAGTGGAGTGGATGTTCGGTGGCCCACCAGTGGAGTGGATGTTCGGTGGCCCACCAGTGGACTGGATGTTCGGGGCTCACCCTACAACTAGTGTACATATCAGCACATAATGCACATGCCTCTTGCACGCTCTCTCTTGCTTTCTACCTCTCTTTCTCTGCCTTTCTCCCTAAAAAGCAGCACCAAGCTCACTATTCTCAGTGGGCCATCATACCCAAAAACCCACCATGCCTAGGAGGATCACCGTGAATTTCCCCAGTGAACCCACATGAGCCGGTCTAGGATACTGGATGAAGGTCATTAATGCAGGGATTTTTTTATTGCAAGATTTGGCGTTAGGAAGGAATTTTTCCCTAAAATAAGGATAACCCGGGTTTTTTCTACCTCATGAAGTTTTTTTTATCTTCTCCTGAATCAACACTGTAGGACAATAGACTGAACTGGATGGACACCTATCTTTTTTCCAGCCTCGTTCCCTTTTTTGGGTTTTTTTTCGGGGCGGCCCCTTTTAACCCGGGATTCCCCCGGCCTCAGTTTTTCCCCGAAAAAAACACTCTTTTAACAAAGTAAAATTAAACATCTTCCCCCCCCCGGGTTTGTGGAAATTACGTCCAAAAATGCAGAGAAAAAGAAGCAGCAAAAACTTTTTGGCTTTCTTTTCTTTTACCCCCTTTAAACACTCAACCCCGAGACAATTTTTTCCCCCTCCTCTCCGTTTTTTGAGGACCCTCCCTGTTGATAAGGCCGAAACCTGATGTTTTTTGGGAATTGGGCCCAGCCCAGGAACCCGACGGGAGAACCAAACTCGCAAAAATCTTTTGCATTTTCTTGTTTTCCCCCCTTTCCCCCCCCCTTAAAACTTTAAAAAAACCAATAAAGGGAAAACCCGCTGTTTTCGGGGAAAAGGGCCCGATAAAATTTCCCCAGATAACTCTCTTTTCCCGGGGGTTTATTTAAAAAAACCTCCCTTTCCTACTTTGTCAAATTCCCTTTCGTTTGTGCTGCCAAAGTGAATGGAAATGAAACAATTTGAGGGAGGCCGGGGATGAGGGGCGGGGGAGGAGTATGGGGCGCTCGTTTGGATAACAATGACTCGATTTAAATGTCAGAAGTGTTTTAACTTGATGCGATAAACTTTACGCTTGTCGGGCGGCCCCAAACCCAGACAAACCCCCCTTCGTTTTTTGAAACGCTTTAAACTTGGAGGGCATAAACCCAAACGGAAAATTTTTGGTTGTTTTTAATCCCAGTCGATTTTTCCGTAAACACAAAAGCCATTTTTTATCAACGGGATAATTATAGGGTGTTTTTGGCCCCCTATTTAAAGGGGCTAAAAAGGGTTGAGTGGAGAGGATTGGGCTTTTGGGGCCAAAAATTGGGTTAAAGTAGGGCCGACTCTTTTAAACTATTTGAGCAAAAAAATTTGGGCTGAATGAGGGGAAATTCGGGGGGAAAAAAACTGCGCTGAAAAACCAAATAAAAAAACATTTAAAAAACAGTATTTTTTGGTGTTTTTAATTATGCTTCAGGAAAGGAAGGAGCCTGATATTTCCCAACACAGTGGGTTCCTCTTGTGCTGCTCGGGAAAGGCTCGGAGCTGCCCTGGTTCTGGCTAATTTGTTTTAAAGGGAAAACAACCAACGGGCAGGTTTTTTGGGGATAAAAAATCAAAAAACCTTTTGGCGGAGAGGAAATTGGAAAAGGAAAACAAAGAGCGCCACAGGGATTTAATCAAAGCCTATCAGCTGCCATATCCAAAAACTAATCCAGAAGCTTTAGATTCATTGTTGTTTATCGGAAAATAGATTGCGAGCTTCACAGGTAACGGCGACTGTTATGAGGAATTACAATCTGTGTACAGGGCTCCACTATATGGTGGCGCTATCATTCATTGTATTCTTGTTGCTTATATTGTGCTACAGTATATGAAGCTCTTGACCAGGGGTCTTCAAACTGCGGCCCTCCAGCCTGATGGGAAACTACAACTCCCATCATGCATTTATATAATCTATAACAGTGGGCATGATGGAGGGCCGCAGTTTAAAGACCCCTGCGCTTGAACATTGACATCTGAAGGGCTCACAATCTACTTTCCCCATCTAACATTTGGGCCAATGTCAAAGAATTGTATCCAAGGGGGAGTGAAAATGTATTTATATCATACTGTGCCTACATTTTCCTGACTTTCTTTAACTTACCCTATTTATTATCCTTTTGTACCACTTTTGGCTGCTAAAGGAAGCGCCGGACCCGCCGCAGCTGGGGGGAGGTGCCGCATGACCTCGCGCGCAGAGACGTGCGGTCGGTCATGTGCGGAGGAAGTGGGAGTGGCTAATTGGGCATTGCAGCCGCGCGGGAGGAAGTTCCTCTCAGTCGCGCGGCGTGCAGCACGGGAGTCGGATGCAGCACACCCCTCTCGCCGACTTCTGGACTATGGCTGAGGTCCAGGCATTGCTAGAGCGTCTGCGGGCTACGACCGAGACGCGGGGCAGGCATGGTTACAGGGGGAGGGTGAGCCTCATCCTCCCTGGGTGAGAGTGAGGAAGCAGTGGCTGAGGCCCTGTGGGGAGGTCTGGGCGTAGAGCGCGGCCTCCCCAGCGACTTAGCCCGGACACCACACCTAGGGCCCGCCACAGCCGTAGGAGCCCCTCCGGAGACCCTCCGGTCTGTGGGCCACGTGTAGTTGCGCGCACGTCCCTCACGGGCCGGGAGGAATCCGAGTCGGCGCGTGGGTTCCACGGGGGACAACCGATCGCGGCGCACTGCTGGGCTTCGGTCAGTGGTGGTCGCCCCTGCTGGCGGTGCGGAGGAGGATGCGGCGGTCCGGCCTGACTATGTGCCGGTCAGGGGAGCTGCCAGTCTGCGGGAGGACGATGGGCCTCGGGCACAGAGCACAGGGAGTGACCTGTGGGGAGCGCGCGGGCTGCGTGTCGCTGGTCCTTCCGTTCGGAGCCTTGGACACGGCTAGACGAAGGAGCGACGGGGGATCGCCTTGCGAGTCACCGGGCCCCTTGGCTAGGTGGGCTTTGTCTGGGTCAGCGGACGAATCACAGCATCGGGTGGTTTCTCCTGCAGCGGAGAGATTTGCTCCAGAGATCGCGGTTTGGTCGGTGCCACTCGAGAGGAGGTCGGTGGAGAGTCATCTGGAATTTCCCGGTACGGCTGGCGGGTCCACAGCCCCCACGCAGCCCGGTGAGTATGCCTTGTCCTCTGTTTTCCCTTTAGTTACAGGTGGTGGTGCCAGGGGGCTAGGGGAGGTGCCTGTTGCAGTGCAGGAGGTGGCGTCGTGCACCCCTGGGGTGGATGTAGGTGAGTTTAGGGCGCTGGCGAGTTCAGTAAAGGAGTTGTTGGGTCCGCTTGGGTGGGGGGGGCGGTGTTGGACCGGCGGTTGTGTCGCCAATAGCGGCGTGGGTTTTCAGTCCAGGAGTTGCCCTGCCTGCAGGAGTGACCGTTGCGGCCCCGGGGTGACTTAAGGGGGTGAACAGCCCGTCGTGGCGGTGTCGACGGGTGAGGCAGACAAAGAGCGGGAGAGTGATGGCGTGCGGCTTGATGACCGTGCAAAAGGCGAGGTCTACGTCTGCTTCGAGGGCCCTCTGGGGGCCCACCTGAAGCAAGAGGTGTGCGAAAAGATATGTCCGGACGAGTACGTGGAGATTTTTTCGTTGCTCCCTCTAGAAAAGTTCAATCGGGAAAGGTGAAAAAAGAAAGAAAAAAAAAAAAAAAAGGGGGGGGGGGGGGTTTTTGGAGGAGCGTTGGGTAAAAAGGCCCCAAATTCCCCCCTTTTTTTTAAGGGCCCCTTGGGGGCCCATGGGTTTCGGGGAGCGGGTGGGTATGAAAAGGGCGGGGAAAGGTCGCCCCCGGTTTGGGGACCAAGGAAGGTCTCGTTTCGGGGTATGGTTTTGGCCCGGGGTTTTGGCATTTGGAGGGGGGGGGGGGGGTCCCCGGCCAGGGGCCCCGGGGGGGGCGGGGGGGGCGGGCCTGGGGAGGGGCCCGGGGCCCCCAAAAAGGGTTTTTTGGGGGGCAGTTTAAGAGGGCTCTTAAATAGGGGGGCCCGAGTTGCGGTTTTAAGAAAATTTTGCTCCTTTGGGTAGCGGACCCTTCATGGGCCGCCAAGTGTTTTAAGAAGGGTAAGGAAAGGGTCAGGCCATTTAATACGGGGGGCGGATTTCCGGGAAGGCCCAAGGATTGGAAACCATCTAAGTAGTACGGGGATGTGGGGGCGGCGGTTTTGTTGAGGGAGGGTTTTCGTGCTTTTTTGGATCGCCCCGGGACCATGAGGTTCCAGTACGACAAAAATTTTGAAGTCGGCTTACGAACCCCCGGGGGGTGGTTTGGGAAAAGAAGCTGTTTTTAAAGGGGGGTCTTGTTTGGGGGGAGGGGGGGGGCCGTTTTGTTCCCCCCATTTTCGGATTTGATTGTGTCTCCCTTGGGGGTTCGTAATAATTTGTACCAAAAAAAAAAAGTGAGTCGAATAAGATCAGGCTAATCTCACTGTCGTTTTTTCCGAAGGGGCAGTCGGTGGTCGATGGGATTCCTAGGATTTTATGTTCGGTTGTTTTACCACGTCGTTGTGATGCCGCGTTACGTTGGTTCGTTGGGGGGAGGGGGCGTGGGTTGATGCAAAAAAACTACTGATGTAGAATCAGCGTTTTGTTTTATGCTGGTTTACCGTCGGAGTAGTTGAGTTGTGGGTTTGTTTTGGAAACGAGGAATACTACGTGGATCGTTGCCTTCCGGATGGCCTGCTCCATCTCCTTCGCCTATTTAGTTCTTTCCTGGAGTGGGTGATTAGGGATGTGTCGGGTTTGCAGTCAGTCATACATTATTTGGATGACTTCTTTTGTGTGGGTCCGGTCGATTAAGAGGTTTGTCTGTCTTTGTTGCGGACGATTGAGTGGGTTATGGCAGTTCATGGTGTCACGCTGGCGCCGATAAGGAAAATGGGCCAGTCCATCGTGACCTGAGGTTTTCATAGGAATCTGCATCGACTTCAAAATGGATGTATAGAGATTTTCCGGAGGGATAGATGGTTTCTCTGCAGGAGATAGTGCGGCGTTCTCTACGTTTGAGGGAGGATTCCGTTGTGAGTTTTGACAACTCACTCTGGAGTAAACTCAATTTCGCTTGTCGGATAATGGACAGATGGGTAGGGTTTTTTGTCGCAGCATGCAGAGGGCGGAACAGCAGGGGGTCCGGGGCCTCACCACCAATTTTGTGCGGTTGATGGGGAGTCTCAGAGGAGGATTTGTTGGTTTGGGATGAGTTTCTGAGCCGTTACAATGGGCGGTCCATTATCTTGGGTGAGGCGGTTTCAAACATAGATGTGGAGGTCTTCACGGATGCAGCTGGTGGGGCAGGCTTCGCGGTGTATTGGGGGGGGGGGCGGTGGTGTGCTGGTACTTGGCCTCCGGCTTGGGTTGGCTCAGGTTAGGTAAGGAACCTCACGTTGCTGGAGTTGTTACCCATGTTGGTGGCGGTGGACCTGTAGTGATAGTAGGATTCGGTTTTAATGTAACAATTTGGGTGTGGTACAGGTCATCAACAGCTTGTCGGGATCCTCGCCCCCGGTGATTCGTTTGTTGCGGCCTTTTGTGTTGCAGAGCCTGTCATTGAATGCTTGCGTGGTGGCAGAGCATGTGCCTGGTGTCAGTAATTCCATTGCCGATTCTCTCTCTCGTCTGCGGAGGACAAATCGGTTCCGCACCTTGGTTCCAGAGGACAGCGAGCAAGGGCGAAGAGTGTACGGTTCGGACTTTGGAGGTGGTTGGCGGACGCAGGGGAACACTTGATTCGAGGTTCTTTGGCCAACAGGACCCGGTCAGCTATGAGGCGGCTTGGGCTTGTGGGTTGATTGGGGTGCGCCAATTTGGGGGGTGTGGTTTCTATGAGGATTTCCGTGGGGCCTTGTAGGTGGTTGGCATGGGTGCGTGGAAAAACAGGAGGGTTGGTCGGTTTCCGGGTATCGTGTTTCTTCGCAGCCATTGCCTTTGGGTTTTAAGCTTCTGGAGGTAAGCAGGCTGTCATCAAGGATTTTGTGGTGAGTCGGGCACTGAGGGGGTTTCGGGTTGGTAAGGGCACAAGGGATGGACGTCGCCCCGTGGTTTTTCGCTTGTTGGAAAGATTGATGGCAGTGTTGGAGTCCGTTTGCCTTAGCGGTTTTGAGGTGGCCCTGTTCCAATTGGCTTTCTCTTTCACATTTTTTGGGGCCCTTCGCATCGGTGAACTGGTGTCTCCTAGTAGGTCAGCCGGCGGTGGCTTGTTGGCAGCGGATGTTGTCGAATTTGGCGATAGGGTAGAGTTTTTGGTCCAGCGGTCAAAGACCGATAGGTTGGGTAGGGGGCGTAGAGTGGTTCTGGGCCGTGTAGTGGGGGCTAGATCGTGTCCGGTCAAGTGTCTGGAAGTGTTTTTGGGTCTGAGGCGGGCGAACTCTGCCCCTCTGCTTCACCATGAAGACGGGTCCTTTTTGTCTAGATATCAATTTTCTTCAGTGTTTAGAAGGTGTGTGGGGGTTTTAGGCCTGGATCCGAGCAGTTTCGCCCCACATTCTTTGAGAATTGGGGCTGCGACGGAAGCGGCTAGTTTGGTTTTGGGACCGGAGTTGGTAAGGAAGATTGGTATGTGGGAGTCGGACCGTTTTCATTTGTACGTCCGCCCCCACTTGGTGTAGAAGGGTATTTTGGATGTCAATTTTTGGGGCTGTGTTTTGGTTTGTCTCGCACCGCGTGTTTTTTCTATTTTCCTCTTTCTTTTTTCTATTCCAGCTCCGGGCGCCTGTTTAGTGTGGATTCTGGGGCACTCGTTCGTCCATTGGGGAGCGGAACGTGCCGACGTGAGGCCGGGTGGAATGAAGCTGGGTGTCACGGGATGTTGCTGTCCTTCGGTGGATTGAGCATAGAGGAATGCTGTGGTCCAATGTGTTGGCTGAAATTCTCAGGTTTACAGCCCTGGATAGACCTCCTCAGGTCTTGTTTTGAACATGGGGGGAACGTACTTAGAGTCGAGGTTCTGGCGGGACTTGATATGTGTACCTATTAGAGTCCGACTTGTTGAAGTTGTGGGTTTAGGTTTAGGGTATGGTTTGGTATGTCTGACATGGTGCTTACCGGGCACCGCTGGATGGGTGCCAGTCGGTGGAGCGCCTTGAATAAGGCAATGGGTGAAGGTGATAGGGCTGTGACTGGTTTTGTGGCCAGGAATGGCGGAATGTGGTGGTGGTAATAGGGATTTGGAGTTTGGTGAGGGGGTTTTTGGTTGAAGTACGGTGTGCATGATAAATTTGCTGTGGGCCTGGACATCGGGGAGTTGGCCTACAAGAAGGGATTGAAAAGGGCATTGGGGCTGGTGGGGGGTTCGCATGAATGAAGTGGCATGGTCATGCTCCACTTGGCGTTTGGGTCTTGGAGTTGGTGTAAACAAATTGGTGTGAGGGGAGTAAGAAGGAGGTTGTTTCACTACAGTTGATGGTGGCTTAAGAATGGTCTGGCGGAGGTGGGGCTCCTACAGGGTTTTAGTCCATGGAGTCAGCAGTTGGTTAGGCCTTTAACTCTACAGGCTTTGGTGCCCTCGACGCCTGTGGTCGCGGCGGCTGGGGGTAATGTGGTGGAATTATTACTGTTCGCACAGTCTATCATTGCTCCTAGGAAACCTCGCCCACTCAATGTTGGTTCATTGGTACTTGTCGTACCTGTGTGGGCTGGTCTGTAAGTCGTGACAGATCAGTTAAGTGTATGTTAAGGTTGGGTTTATGCACAACGGTGTTGTGCTATGTTTTTGTATGTTTTCATGTTTTTATATATGTGTTTAATAAAATGGCTGCTGTGGCCAATTCAATCCAACCTTTTGTCCTGTGTTTTGTTGGGTTGGCAAGGAAGGGGTGAATCGATGGGGATTTGGGTATTGGACGGTTGGAGTTGAAAAGGGGGACAGTGGCCACATGGCGATTAGGAGGAAAAGGTAATGGGCACGGACTATGAGTTGCGTTAAGGTCATGCTCAATGCATTACCTCCACAAGATCAGCACGCTATTCTCTGAAAATATTCCTGGGCTGTCAGGGAGGGACTCTGTTACTTTGGACTATGTAAGGCTCCAATGTGAAAAATTCTATGAAATCCAGAATGACTGTAACTCTGCCTTTAACTTCACTTTGTAGGTCCCTCTTATACTATGACTCTCGGCTGTCACATGTCCCCAGTCATTGCATACAGATGTAGCCAGTGATACAGCATGCTTTTATTCATTTTGGTCTCTTAAAATTATTATCGAGTGGATTTGTTTGTAGAGTATTTGTGTAGTCATTTCCCTTTATATAAGCCACTTCCATTCCTGCACTTTCTGGCTGTCTATCTCTTCCCAATTTTCAAAGCTCCCTCCCTTCACTTTGCCCTCATTTTTCCCTCTGCTCCTTGAATGTTCTTAAAGATATAACAATATTCTGAACACTGTCATTGTTCCCTATACCTTTGATCTGTGCAGAAAGAGTAATTAATCTTTTTTACCTTTTCATACAACATTTATTCATTCAATAAAATTTTTATAACTTCTATTTACATACTCGCACATCATTCTAGTGATGGAGATTTTTCCAATTAAAGATTCAGGGTGCAGACGTAATGATAACCAGGTCTGTCTGGAAAAAATAACAAAAAAATCACAGGCAGCTTATCTTCACACCAAGAATTAATCTGTGCCTGTCTGCAAATCTAAATCCTTGTTTATTAGAATATGCAAAGAAGCCGAGTGTTCTTGAAGAAAAAATTTGGGCCGGAAAAAATTATGTGATCTAACCAGGGAATCAGAGCTAGATAAAACCATAAAAAAAAATTGTCCCACCCTTTTAAGATACTAGGGTCAGAGCTTTATCATTAACATTCACTTTTCCATTCAGAACAGGAGTTTTGGGGTTCCCCTTCAGGATATAGGTGCAGATCCCAGAGGTGGTACTGCATACCTATCTGACAATGTATGGTATTCCTATTGATATGCCTTCATAGATATTGAACCACGTTTCAGTAAATGGAACTGATGTGTAGTATCAGGACTAGGACACAACGACATTATGCCAAATATGGGGCCAGGTGAGTGCCACTGCAACAACATTCTGCTGTTCAGCTGATGGTTGTCTCAAAAACAGGCTGCCCCCCCCCCCCCCCCCCCCCCCCCCCCCACCCCTTGACATCAGTCAGTTAGCAATTTTGCTGTAATGATTATCATGACATCCATTCATCTCATGCAAGAGTCATCACCATGAGTTGCCTGCTTGCATGGTTGGTGGGGTCCAAGTTGCTCTGATCAGACAAGCCCAAAAAATCAATATGACCAGAAACCCAGTGCTGGCTTCTTCCCTCGAATCTTTTCTGTTGTTTGCTCTAAACCCTTGTAAGTAAGACTGGACCCCATTTTCTTGTTTGCAAATGTTGTTATACTGAAGGGTGCTCTCTCTATGTTTACACTTTCTATAGTAAAGCGGTATAAGGTCAACTTAGTTTCCACAGGTCCCATAGTAGTCATAGTGTTTACCTTTTAAATATGTAAACTATGATAGGTAGCTCAAGGGGTGTCTCCATATCTCACTGTAATGGTATATTGACTTTTGGGGTACCGTTTTCAAGATAGGTGCAGATCCCTATTACACTTTGATGGCATATCCTATTGATATGCCATCAAAGTGTGAGACAGGAACTGTAACTTTCAAGTTTGATATCTTATTTGTAGGTCCCTCTTTATATAATGATGTTGACTGTCACATGGCCAATTCCTGAACCCTTTAAAAATAAACAGTGTCATAAAGGCTATCAAGATTCTCACATTAATGTTATTAAAGGGTTTCTTGCTGCTGGCACCACCAGTAATAAACTGTGAACTATGTAGTTACCCTCTCCAACAAATGTTCACATTCCCTACAACATTGTACAGTAGAAATTAAGTACTACACAGTAGTGTTGATCGAACTGCTCTAGAAAAGTTCTAGTAGAACTTCTCGAATTTTTAGAACTTCAACCGAACCAAACATTTTACTGTTTGTTCGAGTAAAGTTCTAGTTCGACACGCCATTTTCAGTTTCGTTTTCAGTGGCTTTCTGCACTTTTGGCGGCCATTCAAATCAGTGTAAAGCACAGAGAAGTGTCAAAAACGTCATGGCTGAGGTGTAGGGCTCTCATTGGCTGCTAAAATCACATGACCATGTCATATATATTTCACTGTATTGCCTTGTGAACGCCATTTTCAGCTCTTTCTCTGTACTGTATAGACTGCTCTTAGTTAGATATCATTTTCCTCTCCATAGACAGCAATAGTTAGAGTGTTTGGTATTGCTGGCTGCATCTTTCCCACATCCAGAAGTTATGTGAAAACATTTGCAGGCTCACATAATGCCTAACTCTAATATACATGGATATATATTATACAGAGTGCTTGGATTTGCTAAATCATACTCTGTGCCCAAAAGGTAAGTTTTTGCAGTTTTGTGGGTTCAGTTATTGGATAACACACTGTCTCCAAATCTCATATGTGTCAAAAGGGCTTTTGAGTCCTCAGAAGGCAGGACCCCATAGCAGCTGCTACCGCTGCACCTCTTATAGCTACGCCCCTGTTTTCTAGCCATTGAAAGGAATGAAGTATTTTAGCCTCTCAATTTTTTTCTGTCACCCTTAGAGTCAAATTGTTTTCACTAAGTTGTTCCACGTATCCAGTTTACTGTATTGATGGTAACTCCAGCTTCTCCTCACCTGTATAGGTATAAAAATTAACCAGAACATCTTCTCCCATAGACTTTAATGTGGTTCGAAGTTCGAGTTCGAATAGAACTTTGATTCAAACTCACAAAAGATTGAGGCTCTAATCGAACTAAAACTTTTTACTGTTCGCTCAACACTACTATACTGTCCTTATTGAAATATGTAGGCTGTCCCACAGAAAGAGAGATGTTTTTAGCCTATTCCTCTAACTAATAGAGGTTCAGAGCATTGGCTATTTTGAGAGTCTAAAACTAAACTAACCATAAGATAACATGGTGAAAAATGTTTTATTACACTGCGCAAACATGTCGTGGATAAGTGAACTTAAAGGGGATGTATCGCTTCCTTAGTTCGGCTGATTCACACTGCTCTCAGCTTCTCAACTCTGGAAATGAAGGGGCGTTTATTCCCCTCCCAGCTGGGTGACATCATCCCCCCCTTCACTGTGCATTCTGGCTCCCGAGACTCCCCCACCCCTCTCTGAGTCTACATGTCACTGTGTCTTTCCCGATCAGTCTTATTTTGTAAGAGCTGTATACATACCACAGGCTGCATTCAATCTAGACTGAGCACTCTTCTCCTCTCACAGCTGGAGATGTGTTACAGCTCTATGATCCGCACAGATCTCGCTTCTATGCAGGAGAGTTAGGTACCGGGACTGTCATGTTTTCTCATTGTAGAATCTGTTGCAGTCTGTTTCTGCTGGGTGTGGAGAGAGAAAATGCTACGGCCCCTAACTCTGAGTCAGGCAGGGATCGACACAAATTGTGCTGTTTCCTGATTGTGTAAGCCCTTCAGTGTAATTCTGTTTCTTCTGGCTGAATAAAGTGAAAATGTGACGGTCCCTTACTCTGAGTGAGAGACACAGCTCCGTGAATATGACCGGGGGCTGTACAGAATGTAAATGAGCTCTCAGCTAGTGAAATGCAAGGAGGAGGGATCTGGAGGGATCCGACCAGGACTGGATATCAGTGTAAACAAAAACACAAGATAAGGAATACTGTGAATACAAGACAGCTTTGCTAATGACATCTAATTGCAAAGTTGCTTGTTTTCACTGTCCCCTTTATTCTGAAGACCATTTAATGAAATGATAAAACCCCTTTAAAGAAGATCCATTTCCACACAAATGATCTCCATGGAAACCAGACACAAAAATTAAGTTCATCATAAATAAGGTTTTGCTGTTCTTTTTTCCCTTTTTTCATCGAAAAAGGGGCATTGCCCATATATTGTTTTCCCCTTTAATGCTGCCGCCTCCACGCTGTATGGGATTTCCCTTGATTTTTATCACCTGACTTGAAAGAAAAGAATAAAAAAAAAAATCGTTCATATAACCCTCTTTCGAGTAGCAACATCGACATCCATATATCGGGGTAAACAGTGCATTTTATTTTGGTCTAAATACACAGGGTTATTTTGGTTTCCCGTATTGTATTCCCTCTGTACTGTATTTATCAACAGCAGTCTCCAAAGTGGGGTTCTTAAACCTTTTGCAACACAATAACTCAAAATACCAACCACCCTTGATTTGGGGAGTTGAGTACGACCCATTTGACTTCTTTTGGCCCTACTGGGTTATTACATTTTAAAAGGCACCCGGGCGTTTACCCGATGTATGGCAAATTCTTTTTTTTCAACACAGATGAGGTGATTCATGGGCATTTTATTTGAGGGGGAAAAACAGCCACATTGGGGGTTATCCTCACTCCATTTTATAAAGGAGAAGAATAATTGACTCAATTATGGGATCCATACACACTGGCGCTACTGTAGATCTAAAAATTTTTTTTGTATTACTAAAAATTCATCTGATAGAATAATTTTTGATTAATGGATATGTAACATGAATTTTAATCCCAGCTGTGTTTTTTGAAATGCCCAAAACCCTTCAATTTTTATGTTCAAAGAAAACAAATGGGGAATGTTTAAAATATTGCCTACCCTCTTCTTGGGTTTATTTGCTCGCCAAACAAAAATATTGTGGTCATTTTTTGGTGGTATACTATAAAAAAAACGAAGGGGCAAGGCAGAGAGCCCTACCCAAATGTCTGATGGACCGAAGAACCCCCCCAATGATCCCGTGGTTACAGTAGGCACTGCACATCGATTGTCAAGGGAAAAGGGGGGGATCCACTTTTGAATGGAAACAACCCGGGGAGGGGGCTGAGTTTAAGGGGCCCCCCCGTCTTTACCCGAGCCCCTGCAAGCCGAAGGACTCGTGCGGGGAACCCCCTGCGTACCCCTGACTGGCTTCCTGTGGTACCGCCGAATGCAGGAAGGACACCGGACAGGAGGGAGGGTATACCAAGATTACTACGATCCCAGGGGGGTAGCATCTGGTAAAGCACAGGAACAACAGGGATTAAGATTTAAAACAAAAGGAATGCAGGAGTCACTGGCGGGGAAAAACAGATTAAAAAACAGGTGCAGGAACAGCAGGCAACAGCAGCCAGAGGGGGGGGGTTAGGGGTTCTGCTGGCTATAAGTCTAAAGACTTCAGGAAACTCAGGGGGGAACTCTGGGAAAAGCAGAACCCTGAGCAGGAAGGAGCTTGACAAAACAAAG